>PVKS010036754.1:0-19113 GCA_004027875.1 Aplodontia rufa
AAGGAAGAAGTCCGCGAGGAGGGTGTGGAGGTATTTGCTGGCACAGGCAGAGCGGTGGCAGAGACTGGCTGTGGGGCCTTGTGACCAGCCTGAGCAACTTGGTGAGGCCTGTCTCAAAATGAAGACAAAAAAGGGCTGGGGGTGTAGCTCAGGTAGAAGCCCCTGGGTTCAGTCCGCAGTGCCGAGCATCACCACCACCGCCACATGGACTCAGGAGACAGCCTGGCAAGGAAAATTGGTTTATTAAAAGCAGGCTTGCAGGCTTTAACGAAGGTAGAGGGGCGCTCTCTGGCTCAGATCTCCACCTTGGGGACTGGGGTGCCGAAAGCTTTTCTGAGAGGAGAGGCACAGAGGCAGGAAATCCGTGTGTGCTGTTAGTCAGGAACGCGGCTGTCTTCACTTCCTTTGAGAGCTGTCCAGGGGTAGACCCTCAGCCGTGTTCTCTGCGTGAGGAGGGCCATGCAGGGAAACAGTTATCAGGAAGTTGCTTGTGATTTCAAAGTGGGTGGTTTCAGCCGGCAGATGGCAATGGGACACAGCCTGTTAAAAGGCTACCGCATGGGGTCTGCGTGGGGTGTGGTCCGCGTGGGGTACGGCCCCGCTGTGGTTTGCACACCGGTGTTCCTCCAGCACTCCTGTTGAGGGCCGTGTCCTGGGACTGGACTGGTTCCTGCTGGCTCCACACGCACTCCCCCACTGCCAGCTGCCCTTTCTGGGTGCACTCGGGCTGTATGATGCTCCGGGCACAGCATTGGTCGGTTGCTGGGTTCAGCTGCCTGATCTTGAACTGACCAGCCTCTTCTTACCACGCACAGGTGTTCTGCCATGGCAACTGACTCTGCATGAGGAGAAACCTGTGGGCGCCACCGTGGGAGTCTGCTGGGCCTCTGTAGGTAGGACGTGTTGAGGTCCACAGAAGAACCCCTTTCCAGGACTACAGGGCAGTCGGAAGGGCTGGGCAAGGGGAGTTTCACCAGGGTCCTCAGGGAGAGTGGCCATGGGCAATATAGCAGGGCAGGGGAGCAGGACCTAGACTGCCCTCCTGCTCTCCCTGAGGCATCAAACAGGTATCTGTAACAGGCTGTGAAGGGTGTGGGGCAGACCCTGGAGGAGGCCCTGTCCACAGCTGGGAAGAGACCCCATCAGACACTGCCGGTCACTCTGGGGACAATGAGCTGTGCCCGGGGCTTTGCATTCCTGGTGGTGGCTGCTCTGGAACACAAGCTACTCTCAGCTTGCACCACGGATTTACACTTCTCCCAACCCAGAAACATGCTTCACAACCCATGGTGTCCAACAGTGGCCAGAGCCCCACAGTGAGTAGGCACACCTGCCGTGTTACAGACTGGCAATGGAAGCGCTTGTTTAAGATGGAGGGAGAAAAGGCCCTGGGCCGGGCTGAATGCGTGTTCACACCTTCTGGGGGTGGATGGATCCTTCTCTTCTGGGGTCTGGAGAGGAGGAGGTTGCGAGTACCATGACACTGCTCCACCTGCATTGCTGTGACTTCCTTTCCATGTCTGCTGCTGTGGTCCTGGGACCAGAGCTGCAGCTGCAGGCATGGGAAGCACTGACAGTACCTAGCAAGAAATCATGAGTGCACTCCATCCCCAAGCCAGGGTGTCCAGGGGCTGCTGTGTGGGCTGTGCCTTCACTCTGGAAAAACTGGAATACAAAGGATCCACTGGGCTGTCCAGGGGTTGCAACATCTGGCTGGGTTCTTGCTGCCAGTATCGCTGTGGGAATGGGTGTGGGCCAGGAGAGGCACAGGCTCTGATGGGGCTCCCGACAGCCATCTGGGCCAACAGTGGCTGGAGCTTCCATCCTGTTCAAGGGAAGACAGGTTGGGTGGGGCTAAAATATGACCACTGGAGAGGAGGAGGAGTTCATCAATGAGGGAACCCAGACCACTTCCAGAACAGAACAGGAGAGATCTTCATGACTCTTGAGAGAGTATTTCTAAACAGTGCTAACCTGAGAATGAAAGCTAACCAATGAGATGGTGACAGTGAGGGTGAGGATGTCTCTCCATCACCAAGGCAGCCATCCTCCCACTATAGATCAGCAATGGCTGCCTGAGACCATTAGCTTCTCCCAGTAATTCCATGAGCTGATTTCCTGAACTCTGGGTTCCTGTGACTTGGAGGGAAAATGGATGCTGTAACCATGATTACCTTAGGGGGAATTAATGCTCTCCCCCAGAGCTGGGAATGGGTGTTAAGCCCTGAATTCCATGCATCGGTTCCCTGAATCTGGTGCCTTCAACTCTTCTGAAGAGATCAGTGAGATAAAGAGACAGACATGGAGTGAGGGAACAGAACTGTGAGACATACACATCTCCAACAACACATGTGTCGGCCTGCACCAGGAGCTCCTGCACAGACCTCCAACAAGTGTGACCCAGGAGCTCCTACACAGACCTCCAATATGTGTGACCCAGGAGCTCCTGCACAGACATCCAACATGTGTGACGACCCACACCAGGATCTCCTAGGAGCACAGACCTCCAACACGTGTGATGATGGCTCTCACCAAGAGCTCCTGCACAGACCTCCAACGCATGCAATGGCCCACACCAGGAGCTCCTGCACAGACCTCCAATGCATATGACAGCCTGACCCAGGAACTCCAGCAGATCTGTGAGAGATGAAGGGACCCTGCTCAAAATAGAGAAGGACTTTAGCAGGCATATCACGAGGAGGACAGCCAATCCAGCATAGGAACAGGTGCCCAACTTTATTAGCAACTAATGCACATCAAACACCCAAGTGCTTGTGGACAATAAGCACTTACAATGTGAAGTCCTTCCCTTTTGCTGTGTGAATCCCTACTGTGCTCATTTTTATAGCGAAGTAGAATTCCGTCTCAGGGATGAACTGTGTTTTAGTCAGCTTTTTGCTGCTGTGACCCAAGGACCTGACAAGAACAACTTCAGGAGGACAAGTTTATACGGTTTCAGAGGTCTTAGTCCATAGAAGGCTGCTGCACTCCTTGGGACTCAAGGTGAGGCTGCACATCACAGTGGAAGGCCTGACTCCAGGGAACAGAGAGAAAGAGAATTCACACCAGATACAAAATGTAAACTCCAAAGGCACACTCCCAAAGATCCACCTCCTCCAGCCATATCCTACCAGCCCACAGCTACCAGCTAATCCCAACTCACTGATTGGGTTAAGGTTCCCATAACCCAACCATTTCACCTCAGCCTTCACATTGTCACATATGAGCTTCTGGGGGACAACTCTCATCTAAACCATAACTGCAAGTTGCTTCTCTCCTGGCCTCTTGAAGAGCATCTTGCCAATTCAGGTTTGGGAGATTATGAGCAGAGCCTGGTATAGTCCTGAGAGGCTTTGGCTTCTCCAAAAAGATCAGTGAGATGAAGAGGCAAACAGTTTTCTTGTGAACACACATTCAACTTTATAACTTGTAATAAACTGCTGAATCGATTTTCCGAGTGGCAGTACCACTGTGCATTCACTCCTGCAGTGTTTGAGAGCACCAGGGCCATGTGTCCCTCCAGCACCGGCAGCTGTCTTGTGCTCCAGGACAGCATTCTGATGGGGTGTGCGGCATTTGATCATGGCTCTGGTTTTCACGCCCTGGTGGCTTCTGGCAGTTCACATCCCTCCGAGTGCTTCTCTTCTTGAGGTAGGGTCTTGTTGCCTGCCCTCATCTCAGTGGGCTGTCTCTTGCTCTACCTATTGGCCTTGCCAAGCTGAGGAAGACACAGATAAGTCAGGGGATTTATTCACGAGGATGACAGCCCTCCCTCACTGTCCCCCACTCCTGTCTGGGCACAGCAGTTCTCCAAAAAGTGCAGCTACCACTTTTGCCACCAGAAAACCACCTTTAAAGATAGCTAGAAGAAGGGGATTCTGTCCCAGTCCAGCCGGGTTCTGACCTGAGGGACGGCCTGGGGATGAGAAAGAACACAGGCAGGAGATCCAGGTGGAGCGGTCTCACTTTATTCAAGCTTTACATCTCTTTTTATAGTCCTTCTAACGGAGTTGCCAGGGGTTTATGCAGATTTCGAGTACATATGAACAACTAGGGAACAGCCTGTGGTTAGGACATTCCAACCCACCCTGATCTTCTTTTGCACAACAATTAGCAAGCTTAACAAAGCACTACCTAGCAGCCCTTCCTGAAGGAACTTATGCAAATAGTAACAAGATCACTCTAGGGCAGCTGATGAAATGGAGTGAAGGTCAGACCCCAACAGTATTCCAAGAAGGCAATCTGGAGTGAGACTGTTTCTGCTTTGGCTCCATGACCAAATGAGAAAACACCAGGGCAAGTCCATTGCTGTGAGGTGCATTTAGGGGGAATTATCACCAGAACACAGCACTAGTTAGGGGGGATTTTGGGAGGATCAAAGATTTGGATGCAGCAAGTGGAAAATATGGATTGTATCCATCCCAGCTGAGATATGGCAGCTGCAACCGCCATTGCTCCCAATCAGTAAGGGAGTTGGGGAGGAGCCAAACCATAATGTGTGATCCAATCTGCTGCAAAGAAGCCAAGTTCTATTAAGAACTGTGCATTGGGCCCAACTGGAGACACCCTTACTTAACCTCCACTGGATAAGGGGACAGCAGTATCTCTCAGCTGCCTCCAAGGGGGAGAATCAGGAGTCTTTGAACAGACTGTCCAGTGGGAGGGAGTCAGCATTTCAGAGCAGGCTACTCCACAATTCTGCCAGGACCCAGTATGGTTCACAGGCTGAACCCAGAAGAGGAGGTGTGGGACAGGTCCAGTCTTCACTTAGCTCAAGGGATTCTAGTTGGTGGGGTGCAGGGGAGCCTTGCTCAGCCCTGTCCACCCTAAGCCAGAAGGCTCACATGATAAGCTAAGGTGGGACAGGAGCACTAAAGAGACCACAGTCTGAGCTCAGAAAACCTGGAAGGACAATGTGTGTAACCAGCAGAAGGAACATTGTTCTGCACTCAGCCCCTGTGCCTAAAAGCCTGAAGGTGCCTGACTTTCAGATCCCCAGGGAGGTTAGCAAAGGCCAGCCCTTTGAGAATTCATTAATCTGATCTCTTCAGGGAAATCTCCACCCAGGAAGCCCAGGAGACTGAGCTAAACACCCAGTCCTCTACTTGAGATCACGTAATTCCAGACTGAGAGACCCTGCGAACAAAACTCAAGTGGACAGTAAACATCTGCTCCCAGTGTGTAGAGAGACATCCTCAGTGAACATAATTCAAAGTTTTCATTAAAAATCTTTATTTTTTCCCTATTTTTGGTGTATATTTGTGTGACATCTGGAGAAGTTGATTGGTTCATGGACATATAAACCCTCTAGCTGGGTTTTTGTTTATTTGTTTTTCTTTTGTTTTATGTTGTCTTTGTCATTTTTTCAGTCTTTTTCTGTTTTTTTTTATTCTTTCTTTTTTCATTCTTCTCTCTATACTCCCTTCATTCCTGATCATTTTCTTCAATGTCAGTGTTTATCTTTGTCCTACCTGTTGAGGGTTGGGATTTTGGTCAGTACATTCAGTATTTGAATTGTACTATGCCCCAATTGCGAAGTTTTCCTCTACTTGCTTCTACCCTTTCTTATGGTGTCCCCCAAATTCTATTAATATCTCTTTCACCCTTTCTCTACTTTGGTACCTCTGTCTCTTCTCCCCCTAGCAAATACCTCACCTCCTCTACTTTCTGTGTTCATGCTCAGGTATTACAATCTCCTCTCTAACTTCCTCTTGCATTGCATTCTCTCAGGCTTCTAAACAAATTGCACCCCCCCCATCATTAATGCTGTGTTACCATTACTGCTGTGAATGCCAAACTCAGTCACGATTGTATGCTTTGAAGCCTGACGTAGGTGATGGTTGAATACTATTGTCGATGAAAGTAATGACTAACACTACTATTCATCTCATAGGTTGGATTTAACATTGTAATAGATATAGTCAGTACTAAATAACCATTCTAATACCATTTATTGTGTGCATTGGTTGTTCATATTGATGATCTCCTATTAGCCCATGAGGAGCTGGAAATCTTAAGGGCTTCTGAACTCAACTTTTCTGACAATACTCCAACCCAAGTAAGGGATGGAACAAAACTCCCAATCCAGCAGCAAAGACCCAAAGAGGAACAACCAGAAAGATATCTCAGAAAAAGAATCCACTTCATTTTAAGGAGCAAGAAGAAGCCTGCACACGGCCCCCACTCTGCATCTGTGAATACCCAGGACTCCAGCCCTGTGCCAGCAAATGCATTGGACACCCCCAAGGAACCCACACCCAGACACCACCCAGCCATCACAC
Source organism: Aplodontia rufa (assembly GCA_004027875.1). NCBI lineage: Eukaryota > Metazoa > Chordata > Mammalia > Rodentia > Aplodontiidae > Aplodontia > Aplodontia rufa. The sequence goes on from PVKS010036754.1 coordinate 6,282, forward strand.
ACACCTGCCATGTCCATATATATTGGACCTATTCCACCACTAAGGATCCCAGGTCCCAGCACAGCAAATAGGTTGGACTGTTCTAGACTGCCCCAAACCTCCGGGGCCCTAGCACCCATCAGTGTACCCCTGTCATATAGCTTAAACACAGCACCAGGCTGCCCACCAACACCACCAGATGCCAAGTCCAAATGCTGGAACCTAGATAGAAAAGGTGAAACAAAATAAGACTCCAGGCAGAAACACCTTTCTGGAAGAAGGTGGTGGTCACTAGAGAGGTGGTGTCTGACTCAACCATTGACCTGCAAAGAAGAAGAACCCAGAGACTTGTCTTGCTGCCAAAGAGAGAACCCCAATTCAAAGATCCAGAAGAAACTTTTCAAAGATGAAGAATCAAACTAGAAGAGGTTCACCTCAAACCCACAACTACCCTAGCAAGGAGCCCATAGACAGGGAGAGGGATGAAAATGTAGATCAAATTATCAGTGACAGATTACTAAAAGGAGCAATGAACTAACAGATGATTTAATGAAGGGACTAAGTGAGAAAACTCAAGAGATGAAAAACTCTATTATCAAAGAAATAGACATACTGAAAAAGGAAGTAACACACCTAAAATCTGCAGTCAATGACATGAGAAGAAATATGGAAGAATTTAATAAAAGACTAACTTGTATAAAAAACAAAACCTCAGCTCTTAGAGAAAGAACTTCTGAAAATGAGGATAGACTGAGGAAGCTAGAGCTCAAGGATGAAAAAGAAAAAAAAAACCAAAATAAATAAATAAATAAATAAAAGAAAAAAAGAAAAAAACCCCAAACAAACAACATGAACAGAATTTTCAAAATGTCTGGGAAGAAATTAGAAGAAACAATATAAGAGTAATTGGGATACAGGAAAAAAAAAATCATAGCACAGATGAATGGTATAAGGAACATTCTCAACAAAATAGTTAAATGAATTTTCCCCATATAATATTAGAGTTAGAGTCAGATATGCTCATCCAGGAAGCTTATAGGACACCCAATAGGCCCAACCAAATGAGAAGCTCACCGAGACACATTATATTAAAAATATACAATAAGGAAATCAAGAATATTAAAAGCTGCAAGGGAGAAACACCAAATCACTTTCAGAGGCAAACCAATAAGGATCACCTCTGACTTTTCAGCTCAGACTCTAGAAGCAAGAAGATCCTGGAAGGACATGTTTCAATGTCTGAATGACCACAATCTGCAGCCAAGAATACTTTGCTTAGCAAAATTCAGCTTTAAATTTGATGGGGAAATAAGAACCTTTCATGATAAGATCAAATTTGCAGCATTCATGAGCAGAAAACCAGCATTACAAAGAATCCTCAAAAATTAATTCCAGATAGAAAAACATGCAAACAATCCTCAAAACCTACAAACAGAAGATATTCAATAAAGGTACACGCTACCAATAGACAACCAAAACAGCACAGAACTTACTAATGAAACATGATAACTTTTGAAAACAACCACATAACTATCCTAACACTGAATGTGAATGGTCTCAATGCACCAATCAAAAGACATGGATTGGAGATTGGATCAAAAAACAAAATCTAACAATATTCTGCTTACAGGAGACCACCAATGATATCCACAGATTGAAGGTGAAAGGATGGGAAAAATCTACCAGGCATATGGCCCAACAAAGCAAACTGGTGTTGGAATACTTATATCCAACAAAGTAGATTTCAAACATAACCTAATCAGAAAAGATAAAGAAGGCCACTACATCCTAGTAAAGGGAACAATACAACAGGAAGATATTACCATAGTAAATATATTCTCTCCAAGCAGCAACACTCCCAAATATGTGAATAAATTACTCCATGACATAAAAGCACTTGTGGACCATAGCACAATAATATTGGGAGATACTAATACTCCTCTATCATCAATAGACATATTGTCAAAGCAAAAACACAATAAGGAGATCCATCTAAACAACTCCATAAATCAAACAAACTTAACAGACATCTATAGAATAGCCCACCCCAAATTGGCTGAGTATACCTTCTTCCCAGCAGTGCATGGAGCCTTCTCCAAAATAGAACATATTCTAGTTCACAAAGAAAATCTGAGCAAATATAAAAAAGTAGATATTATCCCATGTATCCTATCAGACCATGATTCCATGACCCTAGCAATTAATAGCCAAAAGTATAACAGAAAATACACATATTCATGGAGATTGAATAATACCCTATTAAGTGAAGAATGGATCCAAGAAGACATGAGAGCAGAAATCAAGAAATTATTAGAAGAGAATGAGAATGAAGACACACATATTGAAACCTCTGGGACAGCATGAAAACATTTTTAAGGGAAAAATTTATAGATCTGAGTTCCTACATTAAAAATCAAGAGAGATACTGAATAAGTAAGCTTACGCTCCACCTCAAATTCCTACAAAAGGAAGAACAATTGCATCTCAACACCAGCAGTAGACAGGAAATGATCAAATTCAGAACTGAAATCAATGAAATTGAGAACAACAAAACCCAACAGAAAGAATAAATAAAACGAAGAGCTGGTTTCTCAAAAAAATAAAATAAAATAAAATTGACAGACCCCTAGCCAATCTCACTAAAAGAAGGAGGGAAATGAAGCAAAAAATAAAATCACCAATGAAAAGGGAGTGACCACCACTGACCCCATGGAAATCCAACAAATCATAACAACATATTTTGAAAAACTATACTCCTCTTAATTAGATAATCTGAAAGACATGGACAAATTTCTAGACACATAAAACATTCCCAAATTGATGCAGGATGATATTGAAATCTTAAACAGTCCAATAATAGGCACTGAAATCCATATAGCAATTAAAAAGACTTCCAAAGTAGACAAGCCCAGGACCTGACAGTTTCCCCGCTGAGTTTAACCACACCTACAAGAAGGAGCTAACACCTCTCCTTCTTAAGCTATTCCAAGAAGTTTAAAAGAAGGGAACTCTCCCAAACACTTTTTATAAGGCAACCATAACACTGATACCAAAACCCAACAAAAACGCATCAAAAAAAAGAAAACTGCAGACCAATATCCCTGATGAACATTGACGCAAAAATCCTTAATAAGGTTCTAACAAACTGCATTCAAAACACATTAAGAAGATAATTCACCACAATCAAGGGGGCTTCATTCCAGGCATGCAAGGCTGGTTCAACAAATGCAAATCAAAAATGTGATTCACCACTTAAACAGAATTAAGGATGAAAAATCATATGTTCATCTCAATTGATACAGAAAAGGCCTTCAATAAAACCCAGCACCCATTTATGCTCAAAGCTCTAAAAAAGATAGGGATAAAAGGAACTTAACTATGTAAAGACCATATATAACAAACCCTCAGTTAGTGAAATACTAAATGGAGAAAAGCTGAAAGCATTTCCACTAAACTCGGGAACAAGACAAAGCAGTCCTCTCTCACTACTTTTATTCAATATAGTTCTTGAGACCCTATCTGGAGCAATCAGCCAAGAGAAGGAAATCAGAGGGATAAGAATAGGAAGAGAAGTCAAACTATCCCTTTTTCTGATGATCCTATATCTGGAAGATCCAAAAAACTCCACTGGAAAACTGCTTGAGCTTATAAACAGATTTAGCAAAATGGCAGACTAAAAGATCAACACCCATAAATCAATAACTTTCCTATGCACTAACAATAATAGGGTGGAAGAAGAAATTAGGAAACCAATCCCATTCACAATAGTTTCAACAACAACAAAACTTGGGAGTTAATCTAACCAGGGCAGTAAAAGACCTCTACAATGAAAATTATTGAATACTGAAAACAGTAATTGGAGAAGATGGAAAGATGTTCCATGCTCTTGGTTAGGCAGAATTAAAATAATTAAAACAACCCTTCTGCCAAAAGCACTATATATATTCAATGCAATCCCCATCAAGATACCAATGTCATTCTTTACAGATATAGAAAAAGCAATTCTCAAATTCATTTGATACAAGAAACCCAGAATAGCCAAACCATTACTAAGCAAGAAAGATAAAACAGGAGGTTTCACAATACCAGATCTAAAACCATACTGTAAAGCTGTAGTAACAAAAACAGCATGGTACTGGTATCCAAATAGGAATGGAGACCAATGGAATAGAATAGAGGACTCTGAGACAACCCACAAATTCATAAACAGTTGATCTTTGACAAAGGGGGTCAAAATATAGCATGGAGGAATGACAACCTCTTCAAAAAATGGTGCTGGACAAACTGGACCACCACTTGCAGAAAGTTAAAATTAGATCCTTGTCTCTCACCTTGCACAAAAATCAAATCAAAATGGATCAAGGAACTAGAAATTAAACCAGCTACCATACAACTGCTAGAAGAAAAATTAGGATTCACACTCCAGCATTTGGTAGTAGGCAAAAACTTTCTCAAAAGGACTCCCAAAATGAAAGAATTAAAGTCAAAAATAAATGAGTGGGATACCATTAAACTAAAAAGCTTTTGTTCAGAAAAAAAAATGGTCAAAATTGTCAAGAGACAACCTACAGAATGGGGGTTGTCATGGCCTGTGATCCCTCTGACAGTGGAGTAACATCCAAAATTTATAAAGAACTCAAAAATCTTAATACCCAAAACACAAACAATCCAATCAAAATAGGCCAGAGAGCTAAATAGAAACTTCTCAAAAGAGGAAATTGAGCAAGCCAATGCTTGGATCCAAACACACACACTCACACACAGTGGAGTTCTATTCAGCAATTAGAAACAACAGTATTGTGGCCTTTGCAGCTAAGTGGACAGCAATGCAAAATCATGCCGAGCAAAGTTAACCAAACCCAGAGTCAAGGATCGAATGTTTTCATTCATTTGTGGAGGCTGGAGCTAAACCCAGGCTTGAGTGAAAGGTTGTCAAACTCATGTATTAGTCCCAGCAGAGCAACACATAATCTAGGGCAACCATAGATATGAGTGTGTGGTGGGGGGAGTGAATGGGGAGAGAGGAGGATAAGAAGTGATCTAGAGAGATAATCAATAATGTAGCATACTCTTTACCCCCCTGAGAATCCAAATAATACCTATGCAATCATTTAATTCTGGAAAATTCACAACCTAAGCATTTATATAACTTATAGGGGTAAAATATAGAAGAGTCAAGAGACTGGGGTGTGGGTGATGGGGTAATTCTGGTTTAAGAACAAATTCACATCATATTTCTACTTTACCTGTATTTATGATTGTATAATAACTCCTTAATAAAAAAAATTTTAAAAATAGCTAGAAGACAGGTATGTTTGGGCGAGGCTGATGGAAGGGTGCTTGTGTTGTTCCCAAGTGGAAAGAGAAATTATCACTGTATGCCATAAACTCAAATGTGCCATCCCCTGTGAGTGACAGCACTCACAAACTCAGGGATTGAGCTAATCCTCTCCCTGGACTAGCCTGGTTGTTGTGTCTGGAAAAATCCTCTGTCCCTAGGCAGGAATGTCCCCGCTTCCCTGGCCCCAAGGGAGAAGCCAGTAGAAGTTGTGGCCAGAACAGGGCTGTGTGGATGGAGACTGGTGGGCAGGAGAGGCAGCTTGGGCAAGGGTTCGAGCACCTGGATGGGGTGCCAGGCGGTCAATGTGGAGCTAGCCAGGCTGCATCTTACCAGGCTGAGCTGGGCTGCCCCTCTGCCATTAGCACGTGGGAGCCGTGCTAATTAGCAGTGTGGGACAGTTACTGTCAGGCAGGGTAATTGGACCCTGGAGTCCCCACATCTGTGAACGAGGGGAAGGAAGCCAACCACCTTCTTCCCCAAGGCCTCCTTTAACAATCCTCACTTGGAGCAGGGCAGTTTGCTCTCAGGCCTGGCCAGGCTGCCTCAGAGGCCAGCCAGCCAGGGTATCTGTGGGCAGGGAGACACCACTCAGGGCTGCACCCGGCTGAGGACAGCCACGGACACTACTGCTGCTCTCCAAGGTGGGTACCCATGGTGTCCTTCCCTCTCAGTGAAGTGACCACTGGCTGAGACCTGGCTGCACCATGCACGAGACACCCCTGCCCATGCCCTGCCTCCCATCTTGGCCACGCACTCCCGCTCTGCAGTCTCTGTCCACCCCTGATGTGCCTCCCCACCCCCACTCCAGAGACCTAGGAGAAACCGCTGCAGAGGGGCTGCTTGTCAGGCTGTGTGCCCAGCACAGCATGTGCTGACACCTGCCCCACAGCTCCTCACCCTGCCTGTCACCTGCAGGGCCCCTTCTCTCCTGCCTGAGCACTGATGGCGGGATGCACGCAGGGACCTCTCAGGAAGGCCACATTTCCCACGTCCAGAGCAGGCAGGACTGCTGCTGCTTCCAGAGGCCCACTCTGCCATGGCGTGCCACTGGGGTGCTACAGACAAGGATCCAGGACCACAGTGGCAGAAGGCAGCCTTTCCCCTGTGCGCTCGTCCTACCCTGCTCTTACCTGTTTCCTGCTTCACCCTCACTCTTAAACTTCAGCTCATCCCACCACTGACAAGGCCAAGAAGACCCTGTGTTCTCTTTAAAACTGGGAAGTTTGAGGCTGCAGGAAATGCACCAGGACTGCAGGGAGCACCGAGAAGGGTCCCCTGTGCACTGGACCCAGCCATGTGGGCGAAGGGACCAGTCAGAAGCAGGACAGCCCCTCCCTGACCCTACACTGGGCATGACGGGCTCCTGTGCTAACTCCCCCGGGAGCTGCAACCAAACTCAGACCTGCCTTCAATCCCAGCCAAAGGCCAAACTGTCCAGTCCAACCATGCAGAGACCCCCACCCAGTCCAGGAGGGGCTGCGGGCAGTGCAGGGGAGAGGCACAGGGGTGGACGAGCAGGCAGGTCCTGTTTTTCAAGTCCCCCCAACTCCCAGACCTGGCCGTGGCCACCCCCTCACATGCAGGTTCCCTTCCAGGGCAGGTCAGACCTGGGGCAGGCATGTTCCCTAGGCATCTGCTTGGGATGACCTTTCCCAAAAGCATGTTCTAGAAGACTCTTGTTGAGGCTGATGAACCTTGGGGTTATGGTCCTGCACATTTTCCATTGTGAGTGTTGAAAGCACTGAGGTCCAGAAAGCTTCCAAATAATTTACCTAGCTTTCCTTCAAAGTAACAGGAAAATATTTTATCCTACTTACCACTTTCTCCACTGAAGTGTAGCGTCCGTCCCCAAACCTCTCTGGTCTGTGAGGAGGTCACCCACGGACTGCTACTGGCCAGGCTGATGGACCCATTTCAACCCTGTGTCCCCAGAGCTCACAGCAGTATGACCCCTCTTTCTCAGCAGAGCCCCTTCCTGCCTGGCTTGGACCCTGCTCCAGGGGTGGCCTGCGCCTTGGACCACCTCAAGCCTGGTCCTTCTCCTTGTCTCTTGTCCTGGGCCTTTGCTCAGCCAGTCTTACTCATGCCGGGCTGTTGAGGCTGATTCACTTATCTGTGTCATCCCTGACTCCCAGGGACTTGGTCACAGGTTCCTGCTGCTTTTGGAATGCATCAGGGCCCCACTCCATGGCCCCTTCCAGATGCCACCCAGAGCTTCCCATTGGCTTCTTCAGACTCCAACACAGACTGGAGTCTATCACTGTGTTGCCCATCAGAGCGGGAGCCAGCGCCCTCTCCTTGGCCCCTGGGAAGCCTCCTGTGGGTGCTACCTCTGCTCCTACCCTCCCACTGCAGCCAGGATGGCCCCTGACACAGCTAATTCTCAACTCCTTCAACTTTACCCAAATGTCACCTGCTCACTGGTGCTGCCCCTACCCCAGCTGTCCAGTTGCACCCCCACCTCTCCTGCCCCACTGTCCACCTTTCCTGTTCTGAGCAGCACCCATACATGCCTTAAGCACCTTTACTCTCTGTCTTCCCCATGCCTCTACTAGTGACGTTTCCTCCAGGGGTTTGGGGGCTGATTTTTGCTCCTGATTTATCCCAGCCACTTGAAGCAATGGTGGCTACACAGAGGACACTCAGTAGACGTGCGGGGAGGGATGACTAAATGCCTGTGCCCCAGCCCCCACTTTGGCATCTGGAGCAGCCTCTGTGCACTCCGGCTGCCACGGCTTAGGCCTGACACCCTCTGCCCAGCGACGTCCCTCATCTCCACCAACGCATTGCCCCTCTGCACCCGACCCCTGAGGAAGGTGGCAGTCTAGCAGATGCCAAATACTCCCCTCTGGGCCCACATGGTAGTGAGGCTAGGAGCCCAGCTTAGCTGGCAACCCTGATTTGAGGCTTCCATGTGGTTTCTGTATTGTTCACCGATTTAATAGTGCTGCTTGTTATTTTAAATATTTACCTTATTAAATTAATATTTTCATTTTTATTCTGTTTTCTCCAATCCCATTCTTCTTCATGAACCTCCTCTTTCTTTCTCCTGAGGTGTCCTGCCTCTCCCATCAGCCCCTACTTCTAGATGATTAAGAGAACTACTTCATCTTGTTTCAAGAAAAACATAATTTGGTGGTACTTCAATCAGAAGTGAGTTAGGTTTCAAGAGGGGCTTGGAGATCCAGGCATCTTAGCATATTCTCTATTTTCTTCCGGGAAGGTTCTAACTAGCGCTCACTGGTATGAGACTGTGTTGTTGATATCCATTTAGAAACCCGTTGATTATGACGGTGTGGATTTCCTAAGTTAGAAGCCCCGAGGACTGCTCTCTGCCTCTCCGCCCCTTTCTGTGGTAGGCAGGCCCGATGGGCAGCAGTCACAGGAGCCAGGATGGGACAATTCTGGCCACAGAGCTGCTGGTTGACACAAATGAACATGTCACCTGACAGATCATCACCATAGGGTGACAAATGTATTCTAGGAGGGGGGCGATTCAACCGGATTCACAATGTGACACTGTGGTAGGTGTGCCAGCCCCGAGATCCCCGTGCCCCTGAGATGCTTTGTGGCTCTCTGACCTGAGCTTGAGGTGCTGCAGGGCTCTGTTGCTGGGCTCTGAGTCGTGTGATGACGGTAGACTCTCTGGATCACTTGTGAGTGCACTTTCTCTGCTGTGCTGGGACGCACTTTCTCTGCTGTGCTGGTGCCTTAGGGGTCCGCTGTTCTGTAAGGCGAAGGGGAAGGATTCCTGTGCTCAGCAGCACTCCCGGGGCAGAACAGCCGCTCCAGCACGGGGTCTGCTCTGGTGAAGCCCCTGGGCAGTCTGCTTTCTCCCAGGCCATTTCAGCTGTTCTTGAGCTGAGCTCTCCGTTAGTTTTCTCAGGAAATGGCCCTTTCACAAGAGAGGCTGACGCCCACCCTCAGATGCTCTCTGATATCCCTTTTGTCGTCTGTAAAGGGAAGCTCTGGGAGGACCCTGTTACCCTGATGGGTGCTAGCATGTAGGGACTGTCGGCGACCTCCACCTGCGGTTTGTCCTTTTCTACCACTGAGATTGCTTCAGTTTCCTGTTCACTCCGCCAGCTAGGGGCTCTTCTCTCCACAATTTGCTTATTGCTGCCTTCGATCAATCTTGCCATTTTTCCCAAGTAATGAAAATTGATTTTATTTTTCCTTTTCTTTCTTATGCTTTCCTTGAATTTGCCTTGTAGTTTTTCTGACTTTCTGCGTTGAATGTTTGTTGCTTCTTTCTTTCTGATTAAGCCACAGAAGCATTTGGAACTAAAATTGCCAGGTGCCAAAGGACATAAGGAGGCTGTTCCCCACACTGTAGTGGTTCCGCTGTTCTGGGTCTGTGATTGCCCTGCAGGTCCCTCCCTGGCCTGGAGGTGAGTGAGCCGCATGTGGGTAGGGGCTGCGTGTTCTCTGGTGCTGGCTGGCGTCACACTGGTGTGCATGGCATTTAAGAAGGTGGGGTATTTGTGAATTCTACTTTGAGGATACATTGAACTTTTTAAAGGTGGTTACAGATTATTTCTCCCATTTTTCTATGATCATTATAAATAAAGGTAGTTTTTTTAGGGTACTGAGTTTAGTGGCCTTCAAACCAGCATTGTAAACAATACTACACTGAGCAGCTCTGTCTCTGTCTACCTGTGAGATGTAGCAGTGAGATGTGTGTTAAAGTTTGCTGTGATCACTTTATACCAAGTCTGCTTTTTGCTGATTCTATGTTGAAGCCGTATTATTTACTAAAAGATCCATAAAGCTCACCACTTAGAATCTTGGATTTTAGCTGATTGGATTTTAATTATGTAACCATGATTCCTATTCATTTGAGAGTTTTTTGAGATTAAGCGAAAATTTTATTATCTTGAATAATAATTTGAAAATTCACTATAAATTCATGATATAATTTAAATGTATTTCCTAGCTTTGTCCACTGAAAAAATAATGAAAGACTAACAAACAACCCAGAGGAAAGAAGCACCTCAAACTCCCTGGTTTGCAATAACTTTGTAACTTAATATGGATAGAGAACCTCAGGGGCTGGAGCCGTGGCTCAGCAGTAACCACGCTCGCCCAGCATGCCTGAGTATGCGAGTTCAAACCCCAGCACCACATACACAAAGAAGTGTCCAAGGAATGAAAATCACATGAAAAACTAAATAAAAATTGCTTCTCTCTTTTTCTCTCTCTCACTGTCCCCTCTTTCTTTAAAACAAATATATACATGCAGAACCTCAGTTCATAGTTTCAACCTGGGCTGGTTTCAGTTCTGTGCCCAGCAGCTGTTGTATGGATAGATTGTTTTCAAAAGGTGGGAGACTTTTCCTTCTGTGGGGTGAGTTTACCCTGTTTATGTTCACTGACACAATGTGCTTTTCTTATTACATTGTTGCACATAATTTTGTGTTTTCTTATGTTTTAAATTCTGCCTTCCTTTAATACTTACAGAATCCATGTCCTTTTAAGTCTATCACCTGTAAAATTTTCAAGTACTTATATTACTCTGAGTATAAACTCCAGGAATAAAGCATAATCTTTTGATTTCTTCCTCTGAAAATGAGGCAAAACACGTATTCTGCCTATTCCAGTCTTAGCCTTTCCTAGGATTTTCCTCCCACATGTAAATGCAGCTTCTCTTTTTCCAGTGTTATTGCTCTCATTCTGGGTCTGCTCAGCTGAGGGCTGACGTCTGCAGGATGCTCTGCAGCCACCATGGCTGCTCTGGCAGGACCTTGTCTGTGAGAGAGCATGTTTGTTCCCTTCACTGGGGTCCTTGGCACATAGTCTTGGGGACTGGGATTGCTGCTGGACCTCAGGTATGGCTATGACCCTTGGAGGGCTGCTTCAGAGTGGGTGGTCTTCAAGCCTACCTCCCTGTGGCCCTCACACACGAACTGCTCCAGGTAGACTCAACACTTTGGTCTCATTCCCACGTCCCTCCCTCTGTAGACATTTCTCTGTTGTTTTCTAGGCTCTAATTTTTGCCCAAAACTAAGCCAACCCAACTGATTTTCCAGTTTTTAAAATTTTCTATTCTGTCTAGACACTTTCAGTATTTTTTTTCCCCAAGACTCCAAGGCTAGCTATGACCTCGCTGGTCCTAGCAATGTCCCCCTGCCCCCGCACTGGACTCCAGGCCCTTGCCCTCTCCCCTCTTAAATAATGCTGATCTGCAGGGAAAGAGGACTTCTGAATAGAGCTCCCATCCACCACAACCACATCCACCCCACCCCTCCAGTCCAAGGATTCTGATGCCAGATTCCTGCTGCCCATGTCCCTGGGCCCCAGTGCTCCCTTGACACCCCGAGTGGAAGTCACTTCCTGCTCTGCCAGGGGCAGGAGTCTGGGGACACCCTCACAGACTCTGGGTGCTTGGCTGTGAGCATTTCCCTCCAGCTTTACGCTTCCTCAGTCCTGCACAAGCAGGGATCTGTGGTGGGGAGAAGAGGCGGGTGCCTCCCAGCCGGTGTCCCTAAACCAGTGTCAGCAGTCTTTGCACTCACACAGTCCCTGTCTGCATTCAAGGCCACACCTGTGTGATTCCTTCAGTGTGCTGGGAATTGCTCCAGGAGCCAGGGGTTCATGGTGACCTGGACATGGTACTGCCCTGGAAGAGTTCAAAGGCTTGGCAGAGTGCTGGAACACAACCACATGCAGAAGGCAAGGGCTGTGAGGGGTTAGGAGTGGGCACGGCCACAGCAGATGTGGCCACAGTGGGAGCCACCCAGGTGTAAGGAGCCATGCCAGTGAAGGCCAGCCCTGCACTCCTACGGTCCTGGCAGACCCAACTGCGGCTTGAATATGTTTGCTAACAAGACAACGTCCCATTGTGCGTGACCACTTTGGCTCCTGGTATCTCCACTGTGGTTCACAGGGCCTCCCACAGGCCAGGGGGTTGGCTATCCCCGTGTGTCCTGCTCTCTGCCCCATTGCTGTGCGTTTTCAAACCCCAACCATCGCTTCGGTCCCCATCGGCATGGTGCTGGCATGCCTCTCCTCCAGGTTCCTCTGCCGTGTTTCACTTTCCGTTCTATTCTGAAAGGATGGACTCTTCCGCTTTTGTTTTGTTGCTCACTCAAGCCTTTGTGTCGTTACTCTGCAGTATCATAGTTGGAATTTTTGTTGTTTTAAAGTCACGTCACAGAGAGCACTCTTCGCTTTATCCCAAGTCATTTAATCAATGTGTAGTTTCCAGTGTAGATTTGGAAGGATGGTTTAGAAAAATGTTGACGTGTTGAAATTTTTTTTCAGAACATAAAGCCCTTAGAGGCTGCCATTTTTGGATTCTTTTATTCAGCCAGCCTAGTCTTAAAAGGTTATTGCATCTTTATTAATGGTAGTCTTATGCAGGTCTTAAAAGAGAGAAAAAGCCCAGCAGAAGATGAATCACGAGAGAAATCAACAGACCTGCTACTTCGATTTAGGAGAAAGAATCATTGCGCTTCCTTTGTTTATACCTAAGACGGTTGACTTTCACCCATTCGCATTCCAATGGCTAGA
>PVKS010036755.1:0-19119 GCA_004027875.1 Aplodontia rufa
AAAAAAAACAAAAGAAAAAAATAAATAAACTACCTGCAGATTTCAATTATGCATGCCTTTATTGACTTTTTTTTTGATTCTGAAGAGCTTTATTGACCATTCCAATAATTTGTCTCAATATTATTTTTGACTAGGTACATTAACAGTCCTAATGTCTTAAAAAATGGAATCAACACGAAAGTTTGAAAACTTAATCTTGAGGGCAGAGGATGTATCTTAATGACAGAGCACATGCTTAGCATAATCCCCAGGTCTTAGTTTTAGGGGAAAAAATGGTGGGTCAAAGGCACTAACCCTTTGAAGGTTTTTCTTAAGAGAGAGGGGGAGAGTGTGAGAGAGAGAATCAATTTTATTTATGTTTTCATCTGGCCTTTATTTCTCACTTTTTTGGGTACATGGTGCTGGGGTCCAAACCAAGGTCCTCATCCATGCCAGGTCAGCCCTCCAATCGCTGAGCCACTGCTCCAGCCCACTTTGAAGGTTTTTGATACACATTGTCAAATCTTCATTCAGGCTGGAACTGAGTTAAAACAACTACACTCCGAGGTTTTATAAATATGTCATTGTATATACTATTGTCATGTATTTTTAAAAAATGTTCTTTATAGGTTAAAAAACTTTCTCCAGAAACAGCAATGTATGCTTCTGAGAGCAGCATAACAAAGTTTATTTTCAAAACCCTTATCAATACTAGTTTTATCTTCTTTTCTTCATACTTACCAATTTTATAAATGGCGAATGAGACTAGATAGTGAACAGGTAGTCAGGATAATGGGCCCCATCGGAAAGTTAGCTGGCAGAGAGCTATTCATAAACATCCTTAAGGCTTTTAGAAACAGGACTATGGGGCTCACCTGTGGACCAACTCCTTATTCTTGGAGGCAGGTGGGGGCAAACACAAATGGGAAGGACCTGCTGCTCACTTTCAATGCCTGTTTTGCATAACTGAGGCTCACACCGGGAGCAATGTACACCCTGGGCTGGCACACGGAGACAGTACCCTGCTCTTGGGTCCCGCTCTGCAGAGGTTCTGTTTCTTCTTTCTCCAAGTAAATTCTATTCCTTTTACTCTTCACTTCCATGATTGTCTGTGTATTTTATTTTTCAAAATTCATGAGACAAGAACCCAGAAGATTGGCACCGAGTTCCTGGGGAGAGCTGCTCACATTAGAAGGAGATATTTTTGGCTTATCTCTGCAGCCAGCGGACTCCATTCATCATCTTAAAACTTCCTGCTTCGATAGGACAATTCTTATTTTTTTAGAAGAGAGAGAGAGAGTCAGTTTTACTTATTTCTTCATCTGGTTTTTGTTTTTTCTCCACTTAGTGGTGTATGTGGTGCTGGGGTTTGAACCCAGGTCCTGGTACATGCCAGGCAAGCGCTCTACTGCTAAGCCACCTCTCCGGCCTGAGGACTATTCATTTTTAATTTCAAAATTGAATTTAAAGCTTTTGTTTTTGCAGTACTGGAGATAGAATCCAGGGCATCATGCATACCAGGCAAGTACTGAGCTACATCTCAAGGCTAAAAATGAAATTTTAGTCAATTGACATTTTAAGTTATTACTCTTTTGATTTTTAAGGAAGTTTAATGCAGATAAGTACACAACAGGGGAAATGAAACATTCACTCTAAGCACTGAGTGTGCTGGGCTTAATGATGAGATAGAAAGCCTTTTCTGAATTTTATATCAGGCATGAAACTAAGGATTGAGTCCAACAAGGGTGGGTAAAGGCAAGGAAGGGGCCTCTGGCTGTGGTCCTTCTGAGCATCAGGCCTGTTTAGTGTAGAATTTTCAGAATTGATGAATCTTAGGTAAAGCCTAGTAAATCGTCAGGAGAGGTCTGGGGAACTGGAATGAAATTAAATGGATGTAGAAACACTGGGACAGATACCCAGTGGGAGCTTATTATAGGAGATTATGTATACTGGTATAATAATACCCCTCAGAAGTTAAAAGAGAAATGTGAACTGGAGTCTGTGGTTTGGCTCCTTTCCTACTTATAACCATTGGCTTCCTATCTCCTTCACAGATCCCAACTCTGGAGCTCTTTGAAGAAAGGGCTCACTGATACTGTGTTAGTATTTGCTTATTTTAAAAAGCTATTATGAACTGAATATGGTGTCATCCTAACAACATGGGAGGCTGAGGCAGGAGGATCACAAAGTTGAGGCCAGCCTGAACAACTTAGACTCTGTCTCCAAATAAAAGAAAAGGGCTGGGTGTATAGCTCAGTGGTGGAGCACACCTGGGTTCAACTCCCAGTGCGCACCCAGCTATTATATAAGCTACTTTACATTGCCACGGTTATGGGTCTTGCTATGATTTGGATATGAGGTGTCCTCTCATGTGAGAGTGCATGTCTCAGGATGTTCGGAGGCAAATGACTAGATTAGCAGAGCTGTAACCTAATCTGTGGATTCATGCACTTAATGGATTAACACTTTGAAAGAACTACTAGGTGATAACTATAAGGGGAAGTAGGCCACTGGTGATTGGGTTTGTATTTTGCCCCTGGTGCCTCCATCTATCCCTCTGCTTCCTTCCTCCATGAACTGAGGAGCTCTCACACCCTTCTGCCAAGATGTCCTGCCATCGCCTTAGGTGAAGGGCACAGGAGTCAGCTGACCCTGGGCTGAACCTCCGAAAGCATGGGCCAATCTAACTTTTTCCTCCTCTAAATTGTTCTTTTTTTATTATTTTTTTATTAGTTTTTAAGATTTTTTTTTTAATTAAAGAGAGAGGGACAGTGAGAGAGACAGAGAAAGAGAGAAACAACTTTATTTAGTTTTCACATGGACTTCATTGCTCCAACACTCGGTTGTGTACGTGGTGCTGGGGTTTGAACCCGGGTCCTCGTGCTTGCCAGGCAAGCGCCAAAACCACTGAGCCACTGCTCCAGCCCCTCTAAGTTGTTCTTGTCAGGTGTTTTGAACACAGTGAAGAAAAACTGACTAACACAGATCTGCATTCAAGGTACCTGAAGGGAACACTGCTGTGACAGTCTCCAGTGAGGGGAAAGATGGGGAAGACGCAAAGAAGGGCTGTCCCTCTTGAGAGAGGACGGTAAAAAAGGTGCACAAGGAGGGTGAAGAACACGTGCTTTCAGCAGAGTTAACTGCTAACCTGCCCTCCTGTGCCAGGCCACATGGAGCGTGCAGCCACCGAGTGTAGTTTGGAGGGGGCTGAGCGGGACGCTCCCACTCTTCTTAAGCCAGCCTCCATCCTGGAGGCTGAAATAATTTCCCTCCAGGCAGATTTCTCCCTGACAGTTCAGTGACAACACAGCATCAACCAAGAGACAGTTACGATTGTCAGGAAAGGAGTGAGTGGAGGACATACAGAGAGGAGGGTGGCGGGGCGCAACAGTGACACAGGTTTGTTGAGAGAACCCTGCGGAGGGGGCCCCAGTAGAGTCTGGGACCTGTCTTCCTCTTACAGACTGGGGTAGATATAGAGGACTACGGGAAAGGAAGAGCAAGGCATTGCTAAGGAGTTGTCAGGGAAGGGTCCCTTCTTATGATGGAGTGGTTAGGGTTTCTTTGCATGATGGTGGGTTTTAGGTCAATTTCAGCT
Source organism: Aplodontia rufa (assembly GCA_004027875.1). NCBI lineage: Eukaryota > Metazoa > Chordata > Mammalia > Rodentia > Aplodontiidae > Aplodontia > Aplodontia rufa. The sequence continues at coordinate 3,578 of PVKS010036755.1, forward strand.
GCATGGGCGCAGGGCATCAGGCCAACTGTGTGCAAGGGAATAACCAATCAGAGGCTGGCAGACAAGCCCCAAAGGTCTCTCGCTATCACTTGATGATCATTGGAGTCACCAGCCAATCCCTGAGAGAGGAGACCCCCAAACTTCTTCTGCCCACACCAGAGTATAAAGTTGCTGTCCAGCCAGGGTGCATGGGACTTCCCCAGCCTACCCTCACTCTGGTGGACCGGTGAACCTTGCCCAAGAGGTGCCATCCCAATAAAAAGGCTTTGCTCAGGTGCTGACTCCTTTGTGAAAACCCCCCATTTCTGATTTTTACAGTGGATATTGTAGGAGGGTATGGGGTTTAGGGATAGATAGGTTTTGTTCTAAGGTAGAGGACAAGATTCAAAATGGCATTGCCCAAGTCAAGTTCTACTTAACTCCCACATTTGCAGGTGGGAAACAAAAAAATCCTGGCCAAGACTGAAAAACAGTTTGTCTTACTCCGCTTTATTCCCCTTCTTCATTCCTAGTCACCAACAGCAGCAACATTGGTACCACGCGCACTGCCAGGTATTTCTAGGGACCCTTCAAAAGCACAGTGTTGGGCTGGAGCAGTGGCTCAGTGGTTTCGGCGCTTGTCTGGCAAGCGTGAGGACCCAGGTTCAAACCCCAGCACCATGTACACAACTGAGTGTTGGAGCAAGTGAGGCCCTGTGAAAAACTAAATAAAGTTGTTCCTCTGTCTGTCTCTCTCACTGTCCCTCTCTCTTTAAAAAAAAAAAAAAAGAAAAAGCACAGTGTTTTCCCTTTCTCATGGAAACAGCCCTGTGGCATTCACAGACTGTGACTGTTACCTAGTGTCCTTAAATTAAACATGTCAGGATCTGTTCACACCTTCCTTTGAAATATTTATCATATATACTACAAACATATATATTTTTAATTTGTGTGTGTGTATGTGTGTGTGTGTGTGTTTTGAGAGAGGGAGAAAGAATCAATTTTATATTTAGTCTTTCATCTGGCCTTTGTTTCTCCAGCACTTAGCTGTGTATGCGGTGCTAGGGTTCAAACCTGCATCCTGGAGCATGCCAGGCAAGCACTCCAACCACTGAGCCACCACTCCAGCCCCTTCTTGTGTGTGTGTGTGTGTGTGTGTGTGTGTGTTTAGATTAAAAGAGGGACTGGTGTACTGAACACTCCTGGAAGACAGAATGATTAGCTGTTCAATGCTCATCCTCTCTGCCACAGGAGAAGTGAGATAGGGTGTTGGATGCCTGAACCGTCAGTTACCTATTAGACCCTGTGTACCAGCCCTTCAAAAGAACGGAGGCTCATGGCTGATTTGGACTTTCGTGGGGGAAGAAAGAAGAAATCTCTTTAGCAGATGGCTTAAATAACACCAGCAGAAGATTAAAACTAATGTAAATAGTATCTATATGTTTAACAGTATTATGGACAGAAGATAAATGTTAATAGGAAATCTTGAATAGCCTCACCCCCTTGTTGCAGACAAGCAAAGATTCTTCGCTTTCGAAGAATCAGAAGTCAGTTTATCTGAGAGATCTGAGACATCATTAAGTCTGAGCAACATCAAAGGCACCCAGCCAGAGCACTTAAAAAAACAAATTTTTCTGTGAGGAAGGTCACAAAACAAATTTCTTACTCGTGGTATAAATAAAAAGAAATTATTCATAGGTTAAAGTTATCCTGTCTAAAATCAAAAGGATCTCACCTTAAGAAAGTTCAACACACAATATAATTCTTTCCCCACTGTGATTTTGATGTTCTAGTATGAACTGTCATCTGTAGAGTGACTTCCCTCAGGTCATCTTGAAGAAGTGGCTGAAAAGTCTAGAATGAAGATGTTTTTGATCTGTTCATGCATAAATAAGCTTGCATGTGGCTCAGCCCCAAGCAGAAAATTCTATTAATGTGGAATTATTAGATTAAATGAATTTACGAGTTCCAGAATAATTCTCTTGATGGGCATAGAATTTCTTTTGTTTGTTCCAATATGTTTTTTAAACCAAAGTCTACCCTCTTAATTTGTTTTGCTCTGACTTATCCATTATAAACTGTAGCCTTGACCAGATGCATTTTGTTTTAAGAACATTAGCTTCTACCATCAGTGCTAGTGTTAAAATGGAGTCTCTGAGGGAGACATATAGGAAACAAGATAACTGCAGAGGTTGAAATGAATTCACTAGGGGGATTTTAATAATAAGTCCTTAGAAGAAGAAAATACCTAAGAGATAATCTAATCCAACCTCTTCCTTTTTTATTATAGGAAGTTGAGCCAGAGAATGTAAGTGGCTTATCCAATGTTAGGGATAAGTTCAAGACTATAATATGTATCAACTGAGTTGAATTCAGTGTCCTTTTCCCACCCATCCATCCATCCACCTATGACGTCTACACTAATAGTTACGCAGTCATGGCTCTATGTGTGTGTGTAGTGTTTGGAGTACAGTTTCCTGAAGTATCTAAACTTCTGAAAATATTTAAATTTGGAAGAAAGTATGAAACAATTTCCTCTAGACTACATGACTATGATCCTTAAAATAAAGAATTTGAAATAATGTAAGCATTGCTTTCTAAGGCATTTAATTGAATTATTCTAAATTCCTAAAGTTACATATTAACCATTTTAATATATTTTAGCGCCCATGTAATTAATAATCAATTTGATATTAATGTAATATGGTTGTTAATTCACCCAATTGGCCAAAGAAAGGAGGTTATAGTGGCAAGGCTAGCTGAATAGCTATCAGTGGGGGAAAATGCTTCAAAAGTGAGGCACCAAAAAATATTTGGATTATAGTAACCTAATGATAGATTGATAAAACTCTATTTATTAGGCCCTATGTCTTTCCTGGCCTATGTAAAACTTGATTAGTATATTCTCATTTTAGAAACTGTAGGTAGGGAATTTACTTCTCAGATCTCGTTCCCAATGACAATAATACTAATATTAATTAAATATTAATAGTCGGCGTGCCAAGCACTATTTTAATTACACCATCAATTAATTTGGGGGTAACAGAGCCTATGCTACTTCGGAAATCCTGACTCGAAGCCACGACATTGACAAAGGTGAGGTGAGACTGATGGGGGAGGCCATCTAACTGGCAGGGTTCAGATCGCTGATAATGCAGAACATCTGCTTCTGCTCAGCACGGAGGGATGAGGAGTGAGGATAATTTCGCGATGGAGGACATGTCATTCCTCTGTGACTCCGTTATGCATTATCTCATTCACGCTGACTGAAGCAGAGGAGGAAAAAGGTCCATGTGCCCAGACAATGCCCTCAGCGCTCTCCAAGCTCTGTCACATCAGCCTTGAAGTCAGTACTGTTTTGTCCTGCTTTAAGAAGGTGGCCATCCGCTCTGAGTCTGTCCCCAGAGGCCTGTCTGTCACACTCCCGAGCCCACCTACGGAGCCGTCCTTGCTCGTTCCTCCCACCCTTTATATTTTGTTTTCTTTTGATAACCTACTCACATCCCTATAGGTTTAGCGTTTGATCTTCCTGGCTTCCTTGATGCTCCTTAAGTCTTTTGCATGGGCCGTGTGGGGCATTGGTTTGTTCTGTGGGTAAGTGGGCAGCTCAGTTTTAGGTAGTTTCTCTTGCCTGGATGGAAGTTCTAGCAAGGACTCAAACCTTCAGGAGGTTCATCTACTGCATGGTTGAATAGACAGGACTCTGTGTTGAAGGGAGAGAATTCCAGTTGAAATGAGCTTAAATAATATTGATAGTCAATTGCTAGCGAGACAGTTCTGGAAACACCATGCCCTTTCCACCTTTTTACAACCGACTTGTGCATCTCTACAGGTCTGTGACTGCTATAACCTGAAAAGCTCTAAGTTGGTTGAGATCTTGGGTTTTGCTGAATGTTCCTGGTTAGCAATAGGGTGAAAGGCCAGGCCATCAACCACAGTACTGCTTAGTGATGGGGAATGGAGGACAAGAGAGACGTGGGCAGATAAAGAGAGATGTGGGCGGATCAAGAGAGACACGGGGAGCTCAAGATAAACACGGGGAGATCAAGAGAGACGTGGGTGGATCCAGAGAGACACGGGACATATCAAGAGAGACACGGGGAGATCAAGAGAGACACGGGCAGATTGTGAGAGACATGGGCGGATCTTGGTGGTAACAGCTCTGTGGACACAGACACTCCTGGTCCTTTGGAAGACACTCCTCCCCACACCGTCTTTTATTATGCCCCACCAGCCTACAGTCTGTATCTTTATCATCTCTTTTCCCCATCTCCCACTTTTATTGTATCTTAATTCACATCTTTACCTCTCACCTAAGGAAGCAATAGACTCCTAGTGATTTAAAAGCACATTTTAATCATCAGCTGACTCATAAAGTGCAAGATTCTCCTAGCAATACGTACCTCTGAATATGGTCGTCCATCTCTTCTCTTGATCCTAAGAAGCAGGAATTTAAAAAGATGCTAAATTGTTATTAAAGCCATTTATAATGGGTTGAATAAAAATTAATACTGTATTAGATACATAGAACAAAAATGCCAAATGTTAATATTTATGAGATACAGTTGGAAGATACTTCATAGGATATTTGAACAAGCTATGCTGCATACCTGTACAAAAACATAATTGTTTCATCCCATTGTCAAATATTTTGAAGAATAACAAGGGATGATAGGAAGGGAGGAGAAGGGAAAATGTTGGAACTGAGATAAAGCAAGGTACATTCCAAGCAGTTATAAACATCACGGTATATACTATAGCCATGTATATATAAAATATTCTTCATAGGTATAAGAATTATGTTACTGTATTTGGGTTTTTTAGGAACAATATGGGACTCAGAAGAAAGGGGATGGGAGGGGGAGGTAGAGGGGTGTGGGGAGGTATGGAACAAATTTATTGCTGAATTGTGTGTATTTAGGAATATGTTACAATTAATCCCAACATTATATAAAACTATAATGCACTAATAAAAATAATTTAAAAATTAATTGCTTTATTGATTTTAAATATAGTTAGTTGCAAAAGTTATTTTTGACCATCATTTTTTTGGAAACTGCTTCTAAACATTAAATCAGAGTAGGATTAAACAAGACAAAAAAGTTGGTGTTTTATAACGGCACTGGTTAACTTGAGAAAACAAATAAGAGATTGAATTTTAAGAATTCTTCACAATGGTAGAAATTGGAGCTATCTAGTATAATTACACCTCCTAAAACGATCATTAATTTTGAAATGCCAAATACAGTTTGGTACAAGGTCTCATTTTCTGAACATATGACATACATATTTTGAATAGTAGTCTGACTTCTAAAATTTTAGACATACAATGTGATGATTCACAAAATTGTCACATTCACTGAAAGGGAAGATATGTCAGTCATGCAAATTTATCAAGAAGGTTTTTGCAACATTTTTCTTGAGTAATTTGATACCCAATAACGGTACACGTTTGAAATATCCGGTTCGATAACCGTTCACATCTGCATGTATGAAACCATCACCTCAATCAAGATAATGAAGATGCTGATTGTACTCCAAATTCCCTTGTGCCTTGTGGTGACAGTTCCCTCCTGGTCCTTTCCCTAGAACCAATGACAGTGCTGAACTTCAACTGAGCCTTGGACTCTGAAAAACAGCAAAAAATTAAGAAATTCCTCCCCATCTTTTGGTTTCTCAATATCTTGCCACTGTTTTGCGTTTGAGAGAGTGAGAGAGAGGCCGAGAACTAACCACAAAGGGCTGCCCACCCTCACTTCTTCTCCTAACTCCCATAGGACTCAGGCTGAATCTCTCCTCTGTCCACCTCTATAAACCCTAACTCTTCTCTGCGGTGTTCCTTGGAAATGAGCATCCTCCCTGTTGTTATAGTCTAAACAAAATTATATATGTCATTGTCCAATGTTCTTTGTGGATTTGAAAGCATGATCCTGTGACTCCAGAGGATGGACCCTCACTTTGAATCGGTGTTTATTCCACCAGGTTTTCAAAGGGCTGGGTTCCCGATGGCCACCCTGAGGCCCATGGGGGTGTCCAGCATTTGGTCCAGGATCCTGAGTTGTCAAAGCTCTGCACTGGGAGTGTTTTGGGTTTTGATTACACTGTCTTCCAGGACTTGTTTGGTTTCCGGTGCCAGCTTCTTTTGGATGAATGGTTTAACCAATTGCTGTTCTCTGTTCATAGAAACCTCGAGTCTGTTGAGAAACATGACAGAATCTGGTTTGTTAGTCTTTTCTGATTGCCTATTTTGAGCTCAAATCAATTAAGCATTCATATTCTCTGGAAAGAGCACAGCTTGCTGATACGGACCAGTGAGTTTTGCCATTCTGTGTTTACCTCTGACCCATGCTGAAATGTTGAAATGGAGCTGTAAGCTTTCTCTCAGTGTGTCCTGTTAATACATCCATAATTCAGAGAAAAACCTTCACTTCTAATTCTGAATGTATCACATTTTCCAACCTCCAGATGGTATTAATGAATTAGATTACAAAATCTGTTAAGTAAAGGAACATTACCTTCTTGGAGATAAGTAAGGACTTAGATACACTGAACATTTCTAAAATTCCCACAAGTTAAGAAAATTTAACATCCAATGTTCCAGGGTTGTAAAAAATTGTATTCTTATAGAAACCAAAACAAAAAATTTCCCTATTGATATAGGCTAAATAAAATCACACATCTGATTGTCTGGTGTAATTTTTTCTTGACTGATGTGTTTTTCTAGTATTATAGATTATTTGAATTTTTTAGATTTTTTTATGGTGGTACTGGGTAGAGATCCCAGGGGTGCTTTACCTTTCCGCTACAACCCCAGTCCTTTTTAAAACAATTTTGGAGCAGGGTCTCGCTGAGTCGCTGAGGTTGGCCCAGAACTGGTGATCCTCCTGCCTCAGATTCCGGAATAGCTGGGATTACAGGCGTGCGCGGTTACCCAGATAACCACCCCTGCCTTCTCTGATAAATGAGATTGGCATATTTAATTAAAGCAAGACTCATATACAACTTCCATGTTTTCTGAGAACAGCAGAATATACAGAACCAACTAGCAATCTATTTTCATGAGAAAATGACAGATTTTTTTCTTCGTATGGTTTTTCAGAAAGGTTTTTTTCCCCTACAATTTTTCCAATTTATCTGTCTAGGGATAAAAATTTTGTTAAAATCATGTTAGGAAAACTATTGAGGGAATATTGGAAGAGGATGAGAACAAGGAAATTGCAGATGAATAATGTGTACATGTGACGAGTAATGCTTCTTAAAATCTATTTTCCCGGGAATGGTGGTGCACGCCTATAACCTCAGCCTATAATCTCAGCAACTCAGGAGATTGAGGCAAGAGTCTGGCACGTTTAAGGGCAGCCTCGTCAACTTAGCAAGACTGTCTCAAAATAAAAAACAAAAAGGGCTGGGGATGAAGGTCAGTGGTAGAGTGCCCCAGGATTCAACCCACAGTACAAAAAAAATCTATTTTTAATATTTCTTGACTGTTAATGCATTTTTCTATATTTGTTAATGTACTTATACAAAAGAATAATTTGTAAGAAAAATGCAAGCATATTAAACAATAAGAAATGTTGTTCTGAGGCTGGAGCGGTGGCTCAGCGGTTATAGCGCTTGTCTGGCATGCCCAAGTATGTGGGTTCGATCCCCAGCACCACGTACACGACTAAGTGTAGAGCAATGAAAACCTAAATCAAATTGATTCTCTCTTTCTCTCTTTCTCTAACTGTCCCTCTCTCTTAAAAATCAAAAATAAAGAAAAAATAAAAAAAAAAACCCCATGTTCTTTTCAATAGAGTTCAGATAAATAAATGTCAGAAAGTATTTTCCTGTGTTCTTTATGAAATACAGTAAAGAATTATTTTTGGTGTATATTAGACATAGTAACATGGTTTGCCTTCCTCTGATTTTCCATGGAGCCAAAAGAGAGTAAGTGTATTACTGTAAATTACATAGTTAAAATTGTTTTTTTTTGATAGAATTAGTTTTATTTAATTTTTCATCTGCTTTTTGTTTTTCCAATACTTAGTTGTGTATGGGGTGCTGGGGTTCAATCCCAGGTGCCTGCACATGCCAGGCAAGCACATTAGTGCTGAGCCACCACTCTAGCCCTTACCCTGAATTTTTAAATAAAATGAATAGTTTATGAGTAAATAAAAATTTGGAAGCTTTTATAAGTTATGTAATTTACCCAACTGTTGCTAAAGTGACTCTTATAAAGACATGTGAATCAGAGAAATTTGTTCACGACTCATATAATAACTACACAGTGACATGTACCTTCTAGGGGATATATGTTACTCATTGTAACACATCTACTTGAAGCTGAGTGTGCGGGTGCACACCTGTAATCTCAGCAACTGGGGAGGCTGAGGCAGGAGGATTAAAAGTTTGAGGCCAGCCTCAGCCACTTAGGGAGATCCTGTCTCTATTAATTAAAATGAAAAAGGGCTGATAGGTCAGTGGTAGAGACAAAGGATGTTACTAAGAGAAATGTTTCTAGTCTACTAAATAGAAGAGTAGATATCAATCAATTGGCTTTAAAATATACTAATGGGACCTTTCTACAATTTAAATTAAGGAATAAATTAGATTAATTTTCAAATAGATTATTGTATAGGCTTAACTGAAAGAGAATTATTGGAGCAAAAGAGATAGAAGATGAATTGAGATGATTTGTTGGAAGGTGCTGAAAGTAGAAATTTTTGTCTCTATGAAACGCATGTAAATTCCCCCTTCCCATTTTAATGAGGGCTATCTACAGATCACATAAACCAACCCTTTCACTAAAGAGTAAAACACCTACTTACATCAACGCAAGCTTTCCTTCAGTGTGTGTCCTAACGAAATCAGGTGTTTGAGGAATCAAATATAGAAACAGTCTCCAAATTACTAAGAGATATTCAGAAAAATGCTACCCACTATGGTAGGAAATGAGTTTTGAAATTAAGAGCAACATGGGAGATGTGTATAATTCAGCCATAGGAGCAGGCTAAAAACGGCTATTGAAAAGTTGATTTACTCATTGTTTGGAGCCAGATCCAAATGTAATTGCACTAGAGAAATGAGCATTAGATTATTGCATAGCAGTTTTGAAAAACTGTGTCTTGGCCAATTTGTTTTTTGAAATCTATGTAACATTAGCTAACATGAGTCAGGCTGTAATATTTTTCGGGCTCTGCCTATTTAGTGCCAAAACCCTTTAGCTAAAAAATAAAAACTGTGTTTATACAGATGCAGATGTTTCTTAGCTCTGAGACAACAAATATTTCACCAAAGAATGTTATAGTTTGTGCTCATGTGAATCACAGTTTTGTACAAGTTTTGGGTGGAGAAAACCAACAATTTATCTGTAAGTAGCATTTTGTGAGGTGGAAGGCTGAGGTTAGCAGTTCTTTGACTGGGCTACGCCTGCCAACCTAGGCCTCTAATCTTCCAAATTAAGTCATCAGAATTAATTTATTTTGTCCCCTTGTCCTGGATGTGAAACACCTACAAAAACTTGCATGCGATACTCACTATATAAATATAATTTTATAGCAATAATGTAAGTATATGATAAATGAAAATTATTATGCTAATATTAATATAATAACACATAAGCTGTAGATTATTATTTTCAACCTATTTTAATGCACATCTGTCAATCTCATGGAAATATTTGCAGATTTGAAAATTTGGGACTTGGTTGGCTTGGTGACACATGCCTGCAATCTCAGCAACTCGGGAGGCTGAGCAGGTGTGATGCAGGTGATGTGGATGTCGGGTTCGTGTCCTCTCGGAGTGGAAGAATGAAACTCAGGGACACCGAGGCAAGCGTGGTAGATGGATTTATTTTATAGAAAGTAAAGCACAGGGAAAAGAGCTGACTTCCCCCAGAGTGGGGAAGGGGACAGAGCTGATGAGGCAGTGAGCTTTGCCCTTTTTATATGATGTCCTCTCCTCGATTGGTCACTGCTTCCCTGCCCTGTACCTAGGACACAGGTGCGGGGAATTCTGGTCCAGTCTTTGGTCCAAGACTTAGGCGCCAATAGAAAGAATGTGGTTCCTTCCTTAGCAGCAGGGAGTGTCCACATCTGGGCCTGTCTTGTCAGACCCTCATTAGCATTGGGGGATGTCTTTGCCCTCTCAGAAAAGATGACCATCAGTTAATTTTCTCCTTATCAACCCACGTTGCTCTGCCTACAGTGACTGCCTAACTTTTCGTGCCTCAGAAGGATCCCAAGTTCAAAGCCAGCCTTAGCAGTTAAGTGAGATCCTAAGCTACTTGGCAAGACACTGTCTCAAAACAAAATATTTTTTAAAAAGGACTGGGGATGTGGCTTAGTTGTTCAGAGCCCCTGGGTTTAATTCCTAGTACAGAAAAAAAAAAAAATTGGGACTTACTGGGCTAAGTGGCCATTGTGAGGCAGACACAGTTTGTCTTTGGCCTTGTCCCTCCTCTGTCCACTCTGTCATTCCCACTTATCCCTGTGGGGTCTTAGCTGTGTCCTCCAGAAGTTGCTGTGTCAGGGCTTCCAGGGAAGGTGACAGGAGGGCAGGAGGCCAAGTTAGGGGGTGACATTGGAACGAGTCCACTGAGTGGGTCCATGGAGGACAACTGTGGCCATCCTCTGGGAAGCTCTGTGGATGGGGAGGAGGAGGCTGCCTTTCGAGGGAGGGCCAGGTGTCAGAGGAAGGGAAGCACTCTCCAGGCACTGGCCTAGTGTGTGTGAACAGCTGAGAAGCACCCCAGACAGGGGGCCCAAGCTCTTAGCGGGATCCTTGGGCCCAGGGCCCCCATTCTCCACTTCCTTCCTTGTAGGCAGCGCTGCGCTGCCTTCGCTGGGACTGGAGTTTCTGACTCCAAGTCCCAGGTCCTAGACAGCCCTCTGAGCCTTCCCACCTCTCTTTTTCTGTGGTCTTCTGACTTCCTGTCCGGCCACACCTGCAGCCTTAGGAAGGGTGAGTGCTGTGCTGGGGGAGGGGACAGCCCAGCCCTGATTAGCACAAGTGGGTGGAGAGAGTCAGCAGTGCCACTCTCACAGCAGTGCCCCGAAGTATGCAAGACAAGGTATTTGTCTTATTGCCGGGCATGGGTTTCAAGTTGCTTTTTTCCTGTGTTGGGGTTTGAGCCCAGGGCCTTATGCATGCCACGCAAGAGCTCTACCACTGAGCTACATCCCAATCCACTGTCATCTTTAAGAGTACCGCAGATAATCTCCACTCTACAGTAGAAGCAGGGACTAGATCTGTTGGTTCAGGCTGCTGAGAAACAGCTGCCAAGGCACGCCGGGGTGAAGAGGTTGCCTGGTCTTGGAGGCAACAGAGTCTTGTGTCTGGACTGAACCTGCTCTGAGAAGGAAGAGGCTGGGTGGAGGGGGCTTGGATTGCCAAGAAGCTCCAGCAAGTTCCCCAGCTGGTGGGGGAGTCCTGGAGCCTGTTAGAGGAGGCCTGCTCGCAAAGCCCTGGCTGTGCAAGATCTGCCCCCCACCATGTGGCAGGGGACCAGGTGACAAGGCCAGGCTCCTTCACTGTGAGTCCGAGAAGCAGAAAAACCAAGGCACATCTCTCTTGTCCACACTCATGCAGGACACACAGTAGGTATGCAGAGGACTGTGGTTCAAACCCTGTACTTTTCACTAGTCCCTTCTGATGACCTTGGTCTTCACTTTTTCCAGAATTAAATTAATTAATTAATTTTTGATACCAGGAATTTAACCCACGGGTTAAATTTTATTTTATTTTATTTTATTTTATTTTATTTCGAGACAGTGTTTCTCTAAGTTGCTCAGGGCCTTGCTAAATTGCTGAGTTTGACTTTGAACTTGTGATCCTCCTGCCTCAGCCTCCCAAGCTGCTGGGATTACAGCATGGGCCACTGTGCCTGGCTTTCTAGAATTTTAAAATATATAATTTCTGTATTTCATAGTAAAAGGGACAAACTATGAACCAGACAAGTTCAGTGTTTTCCTGGAAGATCATACAGAAGGATGCTGGAAATGGAAAGATAATCTAGAATTTATGTTGAATCGGGTTGTCTCCAATGTATTGGATGATTTTTCAGGATACCTGTTATGGTTTGGATGAAAGGTATTCTCCAAAACTTCAGTATGTGAGGCAATGCAGGAAGATTCAGAGGTAAAATGGTTGGGTTTTGAGAACCTTAACTCAATCAGTGAGGTAGGGATTAACTGGCCACTGAAGGCAGGCAGGGTGTGACTGGAGTATGTGGGTCATTGGGGCTGAGCCCTTGGGTTTATATTTTGTGTGTCGCATGGAGTCTCTCTGCTTCATGGAGCCTTCCGCATGATGTTGGGGCTCACATGAGCCCCGAGGAATGGAGCCAGGCTTCTAAGACACCTGAAACTGTGCACCCCCAAATAAATGTTTCCTTCTAAATTGGATTCAACAGGCCTTCTAGTCACAGCAATGAAAAAGCTGACAAACGATAGCTCAGTCATTGCTCACATTAAATAGCATTAGTGTGTGTACTGAGATTTGTAGTAATCACAACTAAAATATATAAAATAATATTGACATAACTCTGTTTTTAAAAAAATTTCTACATGTTCTCACAACTGTGATCATTTAAGAACTTGAGGAGAACTGGGTGAAATCTTATTTTACTTTGGGAAAACGAGACATAGCAAAGATCTCGGGACACTTTTCTTGTTCAGTATTATTATTTATTTTTGTCACATAGAACTCAGAGGCTTGTGCATGTCAGGCAAGGACTCAATTACTGAACTACACCCCTAACCTCTCCAGTGACATTTTGGCTGTCACCCACTCAGTTCTTTCTTCATTCCCACAATCCTTCAAATTGTGCGGGTGACTCTCCATTCTCTGGGGAGACAAGGGTGACCACGGTACAGATCTAGGCCCCCACGGCTCACAATTCAGCTAAGTAAACAGTCATAAATGACGGAGTGTTTGGTGTATCCGATATTTCAAACCACACGCTTGTCCCCCTGGTGGGGATCTTAAGACCAGTGGAGGGCGAAGCTCAGTGTGATTGGCATCCAGGTAAAGGCTTAAAAGCCTTTTCTGAATGAATCCTACAGACAAGTGCATATTAAAATTTGGGCACATGTGATCCATTTAATGTGTCCAGCGCTTTTAATCATCCATTTTTGGGGAGAAAAAAGATCTTTCCCAATTTTAAAAAATAATTAAACAGAATTTTTTTTTTAAATAATAAGGATCTTTTAAAAAAAACTGCAGTGAAATGGGTGCTGTTATTTGAAGAACTTTCACTTATTTCTCCCCAGGATAAATAAGCCACAGGTTCATGCTCCATGGGAGTTGGCTCAGGTGAGTTCTCCCTCCACGTGTTGTTCCTTCCTGAGGAAAAGAACTCTGTACTCAGTTCTTAGCTAGAACTCAGCTATTACCTAGAAGAAAAGAGTTCCTCCAGGGTTAAAAAAGGCCAAAAGACTAATGCCAGCCAGCAAAAGGAAGGAAAAGTGTTACGTGCCTACCATCTGAGTCTTTGCTGGGCGGAGGGGAGGAAGAGGTAATTTTCTATCTTGCTGGAGCCTTGCTGTATGTTCCAATGAGCTAAATCAAATACAATTACATGTATTTCTCTTTATTTCTATTAAATTAGGAAATCCTAACATAATTGTAAGTCATTCAGATGATAATAATTGTTTGGTGCCTCTGGCAGGAAGTTCTGGGTATTGGCATTGAACTTGGACCCAGAAAAAATGGTGGCATATCTTGCTCCTTACTAATTTCAGGGTTTCAAAGATGTGAAGGTGACAAACACCTAACATTCAAGCACCAAGAGATTTAATTTGACTTGAACAATAGCTGTTAATAGATCTCTAATTTGTTTCTTGATCATATACATCACTGGAAGCTTTTGAAAAGAATTCATCTTTACTTATAAACATATAAGCCAATAACAGGCCACTCATTTTCTTAAGAGGATAAAAGAAATAATCGAGTATTGTGGAAGAGCTGACTTCAGGTGTTAGAATGCCTGATCCATAGTTGGTTTTATTCAGGAAATTCAACTGCCTTGTCCTAAATGTTAGAAATTATGACACTTTGGCTTTCAAGGTACAGGTTCAGTAAGAAGCAAGACACTGAATAAATTTGAGATCAGAAGCTGAAAATGCTCCATTAAAAAAATAAAAGAAAGAAAAACCCCATGAAGTCTTAGAGTTGGCTTTAATGAGCATTAGAAATATCTTTAAAAAATCTTAAACAGGACCTACAATTTCCACTTTACTAGAGACGACCCTTCAAACTCACTTCCTAGTTCTTCACAAAGCACACAAAAAATGCATATTTAATGTCCAAAGATAATTTTTTAGAATTTCCATTAATATCAGAAGGCATATTGCAATGCCAGCTGCTCCCTGTGAACGGAGTTGTTTGTGGATTGGCGTTCGAGTTTAACCAGTTGTGTTCTAGTGCTAAAACACTTCTTTTTCCTTACACTTAGCAGGCGCTCCATTAGCATGGATGCTAGGTGTAAACAGTGGATCAAAAATAGCATACATTCAGCAAAACACCTCTCGGCTCTCTCCTTTCCTGTGTGGCAGTGTAGAGAGTTCACACGTGTGGGTCCCAGCACCACCAAGGCAGAGTTCAAGCCCACGCTCTCATACCTAGCAATCTCAGGGTGCCAGCTGTCAATCAAACACTTGCTTGCTCCCCAAATCCATATGTTGAAACCTTAACCCCCAAGATTATGGTATTAGAATTTGGAGCTTGTGGGAGGGTGGAGTCCTCATGGATGGGATTAGTGCTCCTATAAAAGAGGCCCCAGATTGCGCTCTGGTCCTCTTCTGATGTCTGAAGTCTAAGCAAGAAGACGGCCACCTTAAGAGAAGCAGGTGCTCACCAGATACCAGATCTGATCTTGAATTTCCCAGCCCCCATACTGTGAAGAATAAGGTTGTTGTTTATAAGTCACCGAGTCTACAGTGGTTGGTTATAGCAACCGGAAATGAATAAAGACAGTGCCTCTGTTTCCCCGTCCATCATCAGGGAGAATGTTAGTATCTGTCTCATATGAATGTGTTTTTCTAAGTTGAAATACTTGGGCTAAAATTCACCCCTCTGCATTTCAACATCAGTTTTGAGTTCTTTTTTTTTTTTTTTTTTTTTAAGAGATAGGGACAGTGAGAGACAGAAAGAGAGAAACAACTTTATTTAGTTTTTCACATGGCCTTCGTTGCTCCAACACTTCGCTGTGTACGTGGTGCTGGGGTTTGAACCTGGGTCCTCATGCTTGCCAGGCAAGTGCCGAAACTGCTGAGCCACCGCTCCAGCCCAGTTTTGAGTTCTTGATTCACTTTTGTGTATCAGGAATACAACAAAACAGGACAAGGAAACTAATCAACTTGTACAATGTGACTCAAATAATGTGAAAAAACATTTCCTGAGATGAACTCACCATCAGTGGAACGCTAGAAGTGTGAACTAAGCCAGGACATCCTCTAGCTCATTTGCAATCCTCAAGGACCCAGTGATAAATGGGATTTCTGCGAAGAAAACAACTTAGGCTCCATTTCCAGTTTTTCAAATGTATTTCCTCCTTGTTTGCCATAAACTGCTGCCCCTCG
>PVKS010036756.1:0-19111 GCA_004027875.1 Aplodontia rufa
CATAGCACAATGTTTTAATATATATATAGTGAAATGATTACTACTGTCAAACAAATTTGCATAGTCACTTTCTGTAGCTACCATTTTTTGTGTGTATGTTAAAAGCACCTAGAATATTTATCAACGTTTTTAGTATACAGTACAGTATTAACTTATAGTCATACTATACGTTAGATCTCTAGACTTATTCATCGTACAAAATTGAAATTCAGTGCCCTTTGACTGCTACTCTTCATTTCTCCCTACTTCTGTTCTACTTTCTTTCATTCTTTTTTTTTGAAGGGGGGAAGAGAGAGGAGAGAGAGAGAGAGAAATAATTTTTATTTAGTTTTCATGTGACTTTCTTTGCTCCGAGACATTGTTGTGTACGTGGGTGCTGGGGTTTGAACCCGTGTACTAGCACATGCTGGGCACAAGCACTGTGACCGCTGACCCACCGCTCCAGCCCCACCGTTCTCCTTTCTATTTATCCAACTTTAAATTTTTTTTCATATATGTTGAGATCATAATGTTTATCCTTCTATGTCTGGCTTATTACTCTGGGGATAATGTCGTAAATGGCAATATTTCCTCCTTCTTGTAGGGCTGAATAACGTTCTGTTGTGTATATATACCTCAATTTCTTTATTTATCTGTTGAGGTATACTTGGCTGTTTCTGTATCTGGGCCATTTAAAACAATTCTGCAGAGAACATGAGAGTATAGATACCTTCACAAATTCTGATTTCTTTTCCTTTGGGTATATGCTCTGCAGAGGAATTGCTGGGTCATATGGTTGTTCTATTTTTAGAGAAAACTCCGCACAATTTTTCATAATGCCTGCAACCAATTTACAATTTCATTGACAGGGCACATGCTCACCAACTCTTGTCCTTTTATCTTTTCTTCCTCCCTCCCCTCTCCCCATCTCTTTTCCCTCTCTCTCTTCCTGGTTAATAAGCCATTCTAACAGATATAAAGTAAGATTTCATTGTAGTTTTCTTTTTTTTTTTTAAAGGTTTTTCCTAAGAATTTTTTTTTTTTTAAAGAAAGAGGGGACAGTGAGAGAGAAAGAGAGAAGCAATTTTTATTTAGTTTTTCATATGACTTCTGTTCCTCCAACACTTAGCTGCGTACGTGAGTGCTGGAGTTTGAACTCGAATACTCACACATGCCAGGCAAGCGCCCTAACCGCTGAGCCATTGCTCCAGCCCTGTCATTGTGGTTTTGATTTGCATTTCTCTGATGATTAGTGATGTTCAGCTCCTGTTCATATACCTGTTGACCATTTTTATATTTTCTTTGGAAAAATGTCTTTTCAGGTCCTTTGCCCATTTTTATTATTTTTTTAAATGTTATTTTACAATGAGTTGCATGAGTTTCTTACAAATGATGGTTATTGACCATTTATCATACAAACATGGTCTGCAAATATTTTCTCCCAATTTTCAGGGTACCTTTTTTGACTGTTTCTTTTGCTGTAACAAAGCCTTTTATCTACTTTTTAATTTTTAATTGAACCCAGTGGTGTTTAACCACTGAGATATATCTCCTTTTTATTTGTAATTTATTTTTATTTCTTAAGAAAGAGGGACAGTGAGAGAGAAAGAGAGAATCGATTTTATTTAGTTTTTCATGTGGCTTTTGTTGCTCCAACACTTCATTGCGCACATGGTGCTGGGGTTTGAACCTGTGTCCTCATGCATGCCAGGCTAGTGCTGTAACCACTGAGCCACTGCTCCAGCCCCTTTATTTTTTATTTTGAGACAGGGTCTTGATAAGTTGCTTAGGGCCTAGCTAAAATGCTGAGGCTGGTTTTGAACTTATGATCCTCCTGCCTCAGCCTCCTGAGACAGTGGGATTACAGATGTGCACTACCATGCCTGGTTAAAAGCTTTTATCTGATGTAGTATTATTTCTTTATTTGCTTTTATTGCCTTATTTTTTGGCATGATATACAAAAATTATTTCTAAGGCTAATATCAAGTTTCTTTTCCCCTATGTCTTCTTCAAGGAATTTTAGTTTCAAATCTTATGCTTAAACCTTTAATCCAATTTGAGTTGATTTTTGTGTATGCCGTAAGATAAAGTATCCAGCTTTTTATCTGAATGCCATATTGACTTGTTACTGTTGCTTTATAATAAATCTTGAAATTAGAAAATGTCATTCTTCCAACTTGTTTTTTTCCCTAAGCATGTTCTAGTTAATGTAATTGTTTTTGGCATGTCATATATATTTTTTAAAAGAGCTTGTCAATTTCTGCAAAAAAAAAAAAAAGGCTTGCTGAGATTTTAATGGAAATTGTACCAAATCTGTGGATGAATTTGAAGAGAACTGGCACCTTAGCAATATTGGGTGGGTGCTTCAGCCTAGAAGCATGGTGTATATATCCGTTTAAATTATGTCTTTTTATATTTCTCTGAGACACATTTTACAATTTTTATTGTGCAGGTCTTTAACCTATTTAGTTAAATCTATCCCTAGAATTTTGTATGTTGAGTGTGATTTTTGTTTTAACTATATTTTCACATTGTTCACTGGTAGTATATAGAATTATCATTGACCAATTTTGTATCCTATAACATTTATTCTATTTGTATCCTATTACATTTTTTCATTCTAGTAGTTTTAAAATAGACTTACGAGATTTCATTTCCCCCCTGATTATGGGTCTTTCTTTCTTCTTTTCATGAGTGATGATGATTTTCGATGCATGCTAGACATTGTGAATTGAACATTTTCAGGTGTTGGGCTTTCTCATATCCCTAGAATTTTGCTATATGTGTTGGGACATAGTTGCCTGTAATTGATTGAATCCTTTGAAGTCTGTTTTTGTGGTTTATTGGATGGATTCAGAGTAGTCTTTAGACTGGCTTTGCCCTATTGTTACATGTGAGAAGAAAGAGATAAATTGAGGAAAGAACTGTAATAAAAATGAATTGGGGGGGGCTGGAGCGGTGGCTCAGCGGTTACGGCGCTTGCCTAGCATGTGCAATTACAGGGGTTCAAACCCCAGCACCCACGTACACAACTGTCAGAGCAATGAAAGCCACGTGAAAGACTCAATAAAAATTGATTCTCTCTCTCTCTCTCTCTCTCTCTCTCACTGTTCTTCTCTCTTTA
The DNA here is from genome assembly GCA_004027875.1 of Aplodontia rufa. Classification (NCBI taxonomy): domain Eukaryota; kingdom Metazoa; phylum Chordata; class Mammalia; order Rodentia; family Aplodontiidae; genus Aplodontia; species Aplodontia rufa. Next base: position 3,104 of record PVKS010036756.1, read on the forward strand.
AAAAAATTGATTTGGGGAATTCTCAACCTATATATATTGCAAACCATGCTGTAACTGACGGATTTACTGTCAGCATGGTTTTAAAAAATTTGAGCGTAAGATTGAACAATGTTTTGCTAGTACTTTAAAGGATCAAAAGGCAGAGTAGTTAGTTACTCAAAATGCTCTTTAGTGATATTGATTTCTTTTTTCTTTTTTGTTGTCTTGGTATTGGGGATTGAACTCAGGGACACTTTGCCACTGAGTTACATCCCCAGCCATTTTTATTTTATTTCAAACAGGGTCTCACTAAGTTGTCCAGGACAGCCTTGAACTTGGAGTCTACCTGTCTTGGTCTCCGAAATCACTGGAATTAGAGCTGTGAGCCGCTGTGCCTGGCTAGAAAGACTGAGCTTACACCTCATATATCCCTCAATCATTTTGGCCAAGCCCAAGCACATATCAGATTATCTAGCAAGATCCATGGAAAAATCTCTTGTTTAATGAAGCGAATCCCTGTGGAATACTTGGGAAACACAAGGTTCTTGAGAAGGTTGAGAAGGTTGTGGACCAAAGGGGACAGAGGACAGAACGAAGGAAAGTCGTCAGTTCCCCAAATTCTGCAAATAAGAAGCAAACTGATAAAACTATTCAGCTCTAAACACTTTTCATGAAAAAGGAAGGAGGTTCAGAGGCAGAGTGTTGAGTCATATAGAATTATTTTGAGGACTTGAAAGCACTTAGAATTTTCTTGGAGAAATTTTGAAATTGCTCTGGATTAGCAATTTATTTTTTCCTTTGTCTCTTCTTTTTTATTTTTTTTAAGAGAGAGAGGGACAGAGTGAGACAGAGACAGAGAGAGGAGAGAGAGAGAGAGAGAGAGAGAGAGAAGCAATTTTAATTTAGTTTTTCATGTGACTTTCATTCCTCTGACACTTTGTTGTGCTGGGGTTTGAACTGGTGTCCTCGCGCATGCGAGGCAAGCACCGTAACCGCCGAGTCACCTCTCCAGCCCCTTCTTTGTCTCTTCTTGAATCAGAATGTCTATAACTGTCACTCTATTCTTATCCCGATATTTTATTTTGGAAGAAGTAACTCATTTATTTAATTTTGTAGGTTCACAAATGGAGAGACATTGCGTCTTAGATGGATTATCGTAATAACTCAGGGGAGTTATTATGATGGAGGTGATGTAGACGCTGATGTTTACCTCCTTTGAGCAGATGAAACTTTGGATTTCAATTTGATGCTGCAATTGGTTGAGATCTTTTGGGCACTTTAAATGGGATAGATCTATTTTGCAAATTTATGGAATAGGCATATATCTTTGGGTGACATAAGAGGGACTGTGGTGGACAAAATATGGTACTCCCCACAGATATTCATGTCCTAATTCCTGGAATCCATGACTGATTAGTTTTCATGGAAAGGAAGAATGAAGATTAGAGAACAGAAATGAGCAAACCCATCTGTGCTCTTCCCACAACATTCCAGCCTTCTGACTTTCCAGTGGTGTCTCCCCTTTGCTGATGCCGGTGTGGAGGGAACAGCAGTTGGGGAATAAGAAATGAACTTTTTTAGGGTCCCCTCCAACATCACATAGCAGAATCTAGGTGGGAGGCTCGAGGCTGAGAAGTAATTGCTTCATAATGAGCATAACCATATCTTTTTTTTTTTTTAATAAAGAGAGAGGGACAGTGAGTGAGACAGAGAAAGAGAGAAATAACTTTATTTAGTTTTTCACACGGTCTTAGTTGCTCCAACACTCAGTTGTGTACACGGTGCTGAGGTTTGAACCCGGGTCCTCGTGCTTGCCAGGCAAGCTCCGAAACCACTGAGCCACCGCTCCAGCCCCCATAACCATCTTTTGATTCAGTCTCTATGCAGTAGCCACAGTGATCTTGAAAATACATCAGTATCTTAAAAACTGCGAAATAACATTTTGTTCATGGAAGACCAGATGTATAATGGTGGGCCCATAAATATAATGGACCTTAATATTTCCTATCACCTAATGACACTGTAGCAGTTACAACATCACAGCACGTTTCACTGAACACGTTTGTGATAATACTGGTGTAGTCAGTCGTACTGAGCTGCCAGTTGTATAAAAGTATAACAGTACAGTTATGGTCCATACCTCCTACTTGATAATGATAATGAATGACTGTATTACTTGTTCATCTAGTTATTATACTATAATTTTTGTCATTTTTTGAAATTTTTTATTCAGATATTTATTTGTTGAACAATCAAACAAGCTTCTAATGAAATAATGTAACACATATATAAAATTCTAATTTTCAGTTTTTGTCATTTTTAAGAGTATACTTGTGTGGGCTGGAGTGGTGGCTCAGCAGTTATGGTGCTTGCCTGGCATGTGTGAGGACCCAAGTTTGAACCCCATCACCACGTACAAAAGAAAGTGTCAGAGCAATGAAGACCACATGAAAAACTAAATAAAATTGATTCTCTCTCTCTTTCTCTCACCGTCCCTCTCTCATTAAAAAAATTATTTAAAAAAATAGTATACTTGTGGGACTGTAGTGATGGCTCAGTGGTATTGGCACTTGCCTGGCATGTGTGAGGATGTGGGGTTGAACCCCAGCACCATGTACACAATGACGGGTCAGAGCAATGAAAGCCACATGAAAAATTAAATAAAATTGATTTTTTTTCTCTCTCTCTATCCCTCTCATTTTTTTTTAAAGAGTATACTTGTGTTTATTAAAAATGGTTACTACAGGGGCTGGAGTGGCGGCTCAGTGGTTAAAGCACTTGCCTGGCATGCGCAAGGACCTGGGTTCAAACCCCAGCATCACATATGCACTAAGTGTCAGAGAAACAAAAACCAGATTAAAAAAATAATAAATAAATTGATTCTCTCCTTCTCTCTCTTAAAAAAAAAAAAAAAAAGGTACCATGAAAGAGTCCCAGCAGCACCTCGTAGGTACCACATCTCTTCATTGCCCTGAGAGGCCATGTGGAGAGACTGACCTATGCCACCTGGCCCGTGTGACTGCACTCCAAGAGGATGACATGGCAAAGTTGCCTAAGGATACATTTGTCAGAAGCATCCCCATCCTTCAGTGGCACATGAGTATACATTAGATCATCTTACTTCTCTTCTAAGAACAAAACACACGCTGATGATTTCCTCTCGCAATTTGGCTTACACTGAAGTCCTTCGTGTGTCCTCTCTGATCCCTAAGATCTGGCCTGTTCACCCTAACAGCCTTCTCCCCATCCACTCCTTTCTTCATTCACTGTGCCCTAACCTTTTCCTAACCCTGAACTCAACACGAACTCCCCTGGCCGTGGGAGCCTCCGTTTTCCTTCCCTTCACCCAGCTGACTCCTCTTCAGCCTCCAGGTCTCAACTCAAAACACCTTGACATGGACGATGCCCGAGCTTAATTCCAAATGTAAATTAGGGTCCTCTTTTATGTTTCCCTTCTTAGTGCATGAATTGAAGTTACAGTTTTATTTATTTATTGAGTGCCTGGTTCCTTGTTAGACATTGAGGTAGCTCCAGGAGGCTGGGCCATGGCTCTTTTCTACCTCTGGTCACTCTAGTGCCTAGGACAGCATCTGCCATGTAATTGGCGGCCAATCATCGATTCCAGGAGTGACTATTTTCTTGATTGCTATTGATTACCGGTGAGATTAAATGCTTAGAAATATTTATAGGATGGACAGGAAGAATGCAATGAATTAATGAGTACACAACAGTAGATAGGAGAACAGGAGCTGATGGGGCTGATGTCACATTTTATTTGGTTTTGCTTTTGTTCCTTCTGGCAAAAATCCCATTGGGTGGTGTGTGGGGAGGCTTTCTGAGTTATTGTTTCAGCATCTTGGTCTGATTCGATGATTCTCATACTAGCAGAATGTAATTTAGACCAAAGGGAACTTTGGCTTCTTCTCAGGAACCCATGGAAGCCCTGGAATGGGGACAGTCCCAAATATACACATGTCCACATTACCTGGTTCCTGGTAATGCCTATTTTTAAGCAGCGTGAGCTTAGATTACTAAGTGTAGTTTCCCTCTTGTTACTGGAGAGTTGGATTTATACGGGTCACATCTCTTACACCAAGACACCATGGTGGAGAGAGGGCACAGATGTTTTACACTCAGTAGAAATTTCGAGTCAGGAAATGTGTGTAAAACATATGGGTTTTGAACAAAATTTGATGATGAGTTGCATCCAAAATTCACTTTTCAGAAAGGGGAGACAGGTTAAGGATAAATTAATGAGATTCCTCTGGCAAGTCCAACGTAGACCTAAGGAAATAATCTATCAAGCCTAGTTCCCAAGGTTTATAATTAATTCATCAGTTCAGCACAGTTGATAATTTCCTGCTTTGACCCTCACATTGTGCTGAGGGCTGTGAGGCCACCAAAATCTGTACATCAGTGAGCTGTTTAAATCCTCGAAACTGTGGTCGGAGAGGGATGACTCCGCACCTGATGGACCAAAGCCTAGTGAGACCCAAAAGAGGGAAGAAACCAGTGGCGATGGCTTGCCTTTCTCCTTGGATAAACTAGCAGGTTTCATTTTGACATGGGAAAATACATTTTTCCCCATCCCTGCTGTTCTGCAAATATTCAACTAGCAAGGCACCTGTCTTGGGTCTTCATCAGTGTGATTTCCAGAATGTTGGGTGATTTTTCTCTTCCCCTCCCCAAAGCCAGCATAGACTCCTGAGCCACAGTACTGAGATCCCCATCTTCTTAATTTTGAGCTCTTTAAACGAAAGCTTGTCCCACTGTTTCCATGACAATGCCTTGCTGGAGAGTAACCCATTGGAGTCTTACCAACCAGGCACTATTTCCTATGAATTGTTTTTTTCTTGTCACATGCTGGGAATAAAATTTGGATCCACAGAAAAGATACGAGCTCTGGGACTTGGGCTTGTGGTGTATGTATGTATGCGGAAGTGGGTAGAAAAAATAGTGATGTGAGAATAGGGGAGAAAAAGGGTAAAGAGAAGGGTCTGGGGCAAGCTTGTCCTCTCTCTGATCTCCAGCTCCCTGCCTTGCCCTCTGATCTCCCCCTCACGCATGAGCTCCTGCCGTTGGTATAGTCCATCATGAGGTCTTCACCAGAGCTGAGCCAGGGCTATCGCCATGACCTTGAAACTCCAGATCTGTGAGCTAAATAAAAGATCCATCCTTAGAAGCTTTGTTCTAGTAGCAGAGAATAGATTAATACAATGAAGCGTATGTAAGTTTTAGTTTAGATAAAGTTTTAAGATTCTGATAATAAATGACAGTCAATAATAGCATTGGTTTGTAGGAATATGGGAAATTGACTATTGTATCATCCACATTTTCTGTAATGAGCACAAACTATTTTTTTAAAAGAGAGAGAAACAGTGAGAGAGAGAGAGAGAGAGAGAGAGAGAGAGAGAGAATCAATTTTTATTAAGATTTTCACATGGCTTTTGTTGCTCTGACACTTAGTTTTGTACATGGGTGCTGGGGTTTGAACCTGTGTACTCGGGCATGCCAGGCAAGCACCGAAACTACTGTAGCTGCTGAGCCATTTTTTCTTTTTGGGTGACTTCCTAAGTTGTCCTTTCCAGCATGTCCTCCATCCTTCTACCCCTCAAGGAGCACCTCCAGTGGGCCTGGGCGAGGCAGAAGGAGTGAGAGACAGATAGCAGGTGCCCCCGCTCAGGAGCTGTTCAGACACTGACTTTAGGATGTGCAGTTCATTTTGTGGAAACTTCTAGAACACAAGTTTGTACCCAGGGTAAGGAAGGTCTGAGGAGGTGCCCTGGACAGGAGGGACATTAGGACATTTTCTCTGTTCACTTCTGTCTTGTTTCCTCTCTGTAGATGTGAGCCTTGATGGACTTCAGGACCTCCTTTCTCCCACCCCTTTCTTTTTGACCTCGTTCTTTTCCACAGGCAGGTAGTGAGCGATGAAAGAGCTGTAAATAGCATTCTGCCGTGATGGATGGGCAGGAGCCTGCATGGTGTAGGGATTGGGTTGGGCAGAGGCTCTTCCTTTGATCTGCCTTTTACAGCTTCCCACAGGATCCCACAAAGTCAGTAATTTTGAAAAAGTTAGTAAAGAGGGGGAGAAAGGCATAGTATGAAAGCAGTTCTGTACCACAGCACTGAGATGGCTGTGTTTGTGGTGTTGGAGGACCTACATTATGGAGGACTTCGTATTCAGGGTTGATTAAGCTAAGCTGTCATTCCTGAAATGAACGCCTCGGCCAGGGGAGGAACGCACAGGAAAATGCACCTCTGGACTGAAGTGTTCTCCTTCTGTTTTATGTCACGTGTGTCCTCCCCCTGTAGTATACAGCCCTGGCAGCACAGACACTTACACAAGTCTCAGGGGATGCCAGAAAGGACAAGAAACTCAGCATTTCTCTCTCTCTCTTTCCCGAGAAACCAACCCAAATGGGTTCCAGTGCCAGATCAAACCGCCAAGTGCAGCCCTGAGCTCAGGGGCATGCAGGAGGGGGTGGGTTCTAGGAGTAGTTAGCTCACAATTGAGCAGATGATCTGCTCTGTTTCCTACCCAGAGACCACACTGGTCAAAGTGTAGCCCAAACCTCACCATGGCATCTCAGAGATTGATGCTAATCAGGATCATCTGCAATTTGGAAGTGGAACTGCAGCCCCATTCGGCTGCCTCTTTTGTCTCTCTGGTGTTTGGAGACACTTGTGTTCAAGTCAGTCTGTTCCCAAGCCTAACAATATAGTCCCTCGTTTGCCATCCAGAGTTTTTTTGGTTACACTGCCTGTTAACAATTGTATATGCCTAGGATTGTCTTTTTTTTTTTTTTAAGAGAGAAGAACAGAGAGAGAGAGAGAGAGAGAGAGAATCATTTTTTTTATTGAGATTTTTCACATGGCTTTTGTTGCTGCCATACTTAGTTGTGTACGTGGGTGCTGGGGTTTGAACCCGTGTACTTGTGCATGCTGGGCAAGTGCTATAACCGCTGAGCCACCGCTCCAGTCCCTAGGATCATCTTTTAACAGACACATTTCCCTGTTCCTGCCAGTTGGAAAAAGAAAAACTCCAAAATGATCAAAATACCTGGTGACTTCGGTCAGAGCCTGCCAGTGAGAAGCTGGAGGCTGGGTCTTTTCTGAAGCACTTTCAGAAGAAAGACCAGAGGAAGACAGAAGAAAGGGCAAGAAGAGAGGAGACCACAGGGTGCCCAAAGACCAAATTCCTGGCTTGAATGTGGGCTTCCCCAGGATCTGAGAGCAGGAAGGCAAGAGGGTGTCCCCATGTCCCTCAGGGCCTGAAGGGAAAAGGCATCACTCAGGGTCACCTTACCCTTCAGCTCAGATTTCAAGTCTGTCATTGAGATTCTCTGTTTGATTTTTGGGTAGCTTTTACTCTCTGCCTGCTAGCACTTTCTTACTGATTCCTGGTTGTGGTGTCTCGTCGCTAGCCAATTCTCCAAGGTAAGTCCTTCTGTTTCTTTCTGCATCCCTCTTCCTGGAATCCAGCCTGCCAAATAGTGATGATCACGTTAATAGTACTAAGAACGAAATAAGGATAGGTTTCACGTGTCGAGTGCCACTGTACACCACTGTCTAGTGCTGAAACATGAGTGAACCCATTTAATCCTCATAAAAAATGCTTCGTGTTAGATGGTTGTGTAACTCATCAAGATCACACACAAAGTGGGTCGTGCTAGCCTGTGGAACTTCAAAGCTCATGTGCTTGATTCTGTTAAATGGATGGAAGGGGAAATGAAGGAAACCAAATGCTGAGCGTGCCAGAGCTGAGCTGGAGATGAGAAATGGATGACCACGTGCCAGGAATGAAAGAGATGGGCTCTGCTCTGCTTTGTTCCCCTGACCGGGGCCATCGCCATCATCATAGACCCTCATTGTAGACTGCGCAGTTTTAAAGACCTGAGGGTCCCTGGACCCTGGCATTTGGGATTTCGGTGTCCCGGAAATCAGGGTGTGCTTCAGGACTGATCTATGAGTTCACCAGGCCGGATGCCCTTTCCGCTGTCCTTTGTTCTGATGAGGCCAAGCCTCACAGCTGCGGTGGGTGACATCAGGAGCTAATGAACTTGAAACAAATAGCATAAAATATGCCAGACATCTAATTCTAGCTGCAACCACTGCCAGTTATGTAAGGAAAAGATGGATGAGCTAAAAACACATTGGGTCACTGGTGCGCAATAGGGGTCTGTTTGCTGCAGATCATGAGTCTTTAATGCTCTTGTGGAGTAACTAACTGCCCACAGGGACAGGCTTCTCTCTGACATGAGGCACTAGCCTACTTCTCCAGGGCCCTTCCTTCCACAGGGTGTTGGTGATACTCACACTTATCTGAGGCAAGCAGACGATGTCCGCTGCAGACTTTTATCATGGACATAGCTTTTTCCCAGGGTAATTCATAGACCCTGACCAGAGTTTGCCTTTTTCTGATCTGTGTTAGGTGATCCCACTGGGTGTGCATGTAAGTGTATACGGCATGTAAGTGGCTGGTCCTGTGTGCCTTTTCTGTCAATATGATGAACTTTAGGTATTGAACATTGTTTGCAGTAACTACAATTCATTTCAAGTCACTTGGCGGCTGCTTCTTTTATTTTTTTGTACCAGGAATTGAACCCTAGATATTGAACATTGTTTGCAGTAGCTATAACTCATTTCAAGTCACTTGATTTTTTTTTCTTTTTGTACTAGGAATTGAACCCAGGGTGCTTAACCACTGAGCCACACATCCCCAGCCATTTCTTCTATTTTATTTTGAGACAGGGTTTTGCTAAGTTGCTCAGGGCCTTGCCAAGTTGCTAAGGCTGGCTTTGAACTTGTGATCCTCCTGTTTCAGCCTCCTCAATTGCTGGGATTTTAGGCATGTGTCACCATGCCTGGTACTTGGCTTCCTTCTTGAAGCAGGGCTTATAATATCCACCACGTGGGTGGTAGTTTTAATAAATTAATACAGGACATTTTTCAATAGTTAAATGGTGATATTTCTGGGCTGCATACACAATGTGTCAACCTATAGGATTATACTGTGTAATTCAAGAATTTTTTTTTGCTGTGATTATGTACAGAACATTTCAAAACCAACAATAATACTCGAGTTATCTTTGCAATCTCTGCATTACATCAGATCTATAGAAAGTTGCTCGAATCTGACTGAGATGCATTTGGTGTGATAAACTGGCTACTGATTTGTCTGGCTTCCTGCCTTTAGCCTACGCAGTTTGCAATTGGGTCCCCTCTGCTGCAAATCTCAAGCGGAGTGCCCAAGTTCGTTCAGTAACTCTAGCCCGAGGAGACTCCATTCCGTAAGACATTCCTCTGCTGAGCAATTTCAGGATCATTGTCATGTTATGTCATTTTAGGTCTTGAAGAGAACCTAGAAACGACCAGGAGACAGGTCTATCCCAAAGTTTTTGACATTTTTCTTTTTCATCTTGGCAGTGCGGTGGAGGGTCCTTGAAGCTGGTGTTCATGGGGTGGAGGGTACTATGGTGTGAACACGGTTTGTCCCTTTGAAACTCACGTTGGAATTTAATCCCCATTGCGAGGTATTCAGAGGGTAGAAACAATCCAACTATGGTGTCTAGAGGTGGGTACTTTGGGAGGAGATAAGGATTAGATAGGTCATTAGGTTGGTGCTCCATGTTTGAATTCTGGTGGCTTTATAAGAAGAGGGAGAGAAACCACAAGACATATAGGCATTCTTCCAGTCTCTTGTCATGTGATGGCCTGACTACCAGCAAGAAAGCCACCACCTATGTGGCCTCTCCACCTTGGACCAGAACTGTGAGCCAAAATAAACCTCTTTATATATATATAATACATATATATATGTATTATATATATATATTACATATATATATAATTTACTCAATCTCTGGAATTGTATTATTAGCAAATGAAAATGCACTAATATGGGGAGTTATAGAGAGCCAGGGATTACTGCAGAGGAATTAAGACCAGGACCTGTCCTGGACCCTGGGCAGGCAGTTAATACATCTGCCACAATGCCCATCACAGAGTCTCATTCACTGAGGCTGCTGGCCTTTCTGCACGTGAAGATGTGGTCAGGTTTCACCTGCCCAAGATAGTAGCCACTAGCCCCATGTGCATTCAGAAAGTGGCTGTCCCCACTGGACATGGGCTATGAAAAACACTCACTGGGCAGCAAAGTATTAATGTGAAAAATGAACATAAAATATTGCATCAGGGGCTAGAGGTGTAGCTCAATGGTAGAACGCTTGCTTAGCATGCCCAAGGCTCTGGGTTTGATTCCCCAGCAACATACCACACACACACACACACACACACACACACACACACACACACACACATTTGCATTAATACTATCTTTTATAGTTTACATACCTTGAAATGATAATACTTTAGGTCTATTAGGTTAAATAAAAAATCTTACTAATATTAATTTTGCTTCTTTTCACTTTTTAAATGTGACTATTAGAAGTTTTTTTAAAATGCCATATTAAATTTTTAATGGACAGTCTTCATCTGGACCTAGGTGGTTGCTTTCGGAGGCCCAGCTTGTGCCGAAAGCAGGGGTAGCTGCTGAGTACCAGGCTGAGAACCAGGGTCTTGGTACAAGCTCCAAAGAGATGGCTTCTTTAACAGCCTCTTTCCACTTTAGCTTCTGCATCCGTTGCATGAGAGCTTTAATCTAAAATTGGTTTCCACGGTCATTTAGCTGTAATAGAGTAGTGATTAGTGATTTCAACACAGGGGACCAACCTCACACTCTGCTTCCCGTTTTTGACTCTACTACTGAACTGCTGTGTGGCTTGGGGCAAATGATCATAGTGGTGGGTTTTGTTCACCTCCAGTTCTAGCATCTAGGTTTTCGAAAAGGATGAAAGAAGATGAGTTTGATGAACGTCGCCTGTGACCTGGAGATCATGTGGTGGTAGCTTCTATTGGTTCAGAATGACCAGAGCCTCTGCAAAGGTCCACCTTGGCTCAGCTTTGAATTATTTCCCAGCTTGGGTGGTAAAGGCAGGTGGTGGGAGCAGCCATACAGACCCAAGCAGGTTTATGCTGTGGAGTCTTCTAGACCCACAAAGGCTCGGTGGAGATGGCTCCACTTGACACCCAGTGTCTATGTGGTTGTTGGCTAGTTGTTATCACCATGAGAAGAGGTTTGGAGCCTTGTGAGGTCCAAGAGACAGTGGGGCATGTCATTGCTCAGTGAGGTCCCTGAAGCCAGCATGAGGACAACACAGGGCACCAGCTTCCTCCTTTGGTAGCAATGACCAACTCTTCTACACCTTGCTTTGGTATTGGAGTAGAGGCAAGGCTGTGTGCTATTAGTCCTGAAGGGAAAACTAGACCAGAAAAACAAGGAGAGAAAAGGCATTAGAAAACTAGAGGAAGAGCAACTTTCCAAAGTCCTACCAGGGAGGTGATCTCAAGTGAGATGTTTCATGATTTGAAGATGGAATGCGTGACCTGCTAATTGAAAGCTGCCTATGAGGAACATTTGATATCAATACAGTTTACTTAACTAAATTACTGTTGTTAGTGAGTAACAGTGACAAAGAATTATCCAACATCCACACTTTTAATTTTGGTGATTATTATTTATGCATGATTTATTACCCCTAGTGCAAAGCACATCTGGAAGGATCACAGAGATGACTCATGGTTTCCTAAGGCCAAATTTTTGTTTTGTTTTGTTTTGCCAAAATGATGGTTTTATTGAATCCCCAGGATGACAGTCTGCTCCTGATATGTCCCTAGAACCAAATGCATTGGAGGAAATGCAGGAACGTTGAATTATAACTTTGTTTCTAATAAGAGGTTCAACCTTCCCTTTGTTCTTAGACAAGCAGCTCTAACCAGAGATCTTGAGAAAGATACAAATGTAATACTTTCTTTAAGACAGTAGTTGCAGACTACAAAGAGGACATAGTCACACCATGTTATATTCAAATAGCTTGAAATGATTTAATTACAGTATCCCTATTGTTTCTAGGAAGGCTGCTTTTCCAAGCCCTCTGAAAATACACACAGCACATTCTCAAGCCTGCACAAAAAAAAAAAAAAAAAAAAAAAAAAAAAAAAAAAAAAAAAAAAAAAAAAAAAAAAAAAAAAAAAAAAAAAAGAAAGAAAGAAAGAAAAGGATTTGCATAACTTTTATATTCAGGGAGGAGTGGGGCAGAGAAGGACACATTTTTGTTCCTGGGACAAATTCTCTATCAGGCAACACTGGCCCACTTGCTGGAGACCATTCTTTACCTATTTCAGATAAAGCTGGACAGCAATTGGCAAGATTTGCTTTTAAATAAAGATGTGCATTATGACACGGACTTTTAAAGAAAAATATATACAGAAACATTCTGGAAAAGGGAAGCTGAGACTATATCACACAGTTAACCAAAACAACAGCAATTAGCCATGAACGTAGAATAGTTTGATTAAGACAAATTAAAAGCTGAAACTGGGGGCTGAGCGGTGGCTCAGCGGTTTCGGCGCTTGCCTGGCAAGCACGAGGACCCGGGTTCAAACCCCAGCACCACATACACAACTGAGTGCTAGAGCACCTAAGGCCATGTGAAAAACTAAATAAAGTTGTTTCTCTCTTTCTCTGTCTATCTCACAGTCCCTCTCTCTTTAAAAAAAAAATCTGAAACTGGCCTCCCAAAGAGTCACATTCACAGTTTCTGATTGTCATTGACACTGAGCAACCACTTTAACTGTCCTTTGGGTACCAGGTGGGGAACCCGGTGCTCTGGTTGGAGACAGCTTGGGACATCTGTCTCTCGGAGAAGCCTCTGGCTAAGCCCTCCTGTCTGGTGATAGATCTTGAACAGAGAGCTCCCCTACTCATACACAGAACGGAGGTCACAGACCACCACAGGACAGCTTTCTCAGCCTGCAGCGAACTTTGGTGTTGCTCTATCCCTAAAGATGTTACTTGTAAACCTTTAAATTATGAGAATTATGGTGCTACTGCTTCTTCTCCCAGATTCTGATATTCAGCATCAATGCAACTTTTTTTTCCCTCTAATTCTTAAAATCTCTGCTCAAAGGAATGGGGCAAAGACTCCCATTAACAGGGCATGGATGAAGGGGTTAGGTGTTTTAGTGTCTGTTTACAATAATCTCCATAGATCCATGATAACTCCTCTCCTGCTCCTGTTTCTTCCTTCTTTCTTTCTTTCTTTCTTTCTTTCTTTCTTTCTTTCTTTCTTTCTTTCTTAGAAAAGGACAGTAAGAGAAAGAGAGGGAGAGAGAGAGAGAGAGAGAGAGAGAGAGAGAAAGAGACAGAGGAGAATCAATTTTTATTGAGTTTTTCACGTGGCTTTCATTGCTCTGACACTCAGTTGTGTACGTGGGTGCTGGGGTTTGAACACCTGTACTTAACGTATGCCAGGCAAGCTCCGTCACCTCTGAGCCACCGCTCCAGCCCCCTGTTCCTGTTTATTATTCCAACTGTGGCCAGCTTCCTCCCTGACCAACTCTTTCTGGAAATACAGGGACTGACCATCTTTCAAGTAAAGGACCCCTCTTCCCTACAACCTTTTCTAAACTTTCTTTGTGAAGGAAGCTTGAAAATAAGTGCATTTAGGTTTCCTGCTCCATTTATAACGTGGGCGATTCCCATTTGTTCCAATACCTGTTTTTCCCCACTTGAATTTTAAATAAAACAAATTTGGAAAATTTGAAAAGCTAAATCTTTTTTTTTAATTTAAAAGTTAAACTGTCTTGCCCTTTCTAGTGTGTCATGACAAGTCTTTAACTTACTTTGTTTATTTCTGTTCCTATTAGACTGGAACATAAATTCTCCCAGCTTTTACTACCAGCTTATCCTGAAGGTAGAAATTTTCTGATTTAAATGATGTAATAAATAGGAGCTGGCAAGCCCTGAAGTCTAATCTCAGTTCTATGATAGGATCTATGGTACACGAGGGGACATTTCTGATCAAATTTAGGCTGCCATCCCTTGATGGTTAAAATTAGAAGATGTAATTGGGGTGTAGAGATAAATTGATTTTATGTTTTTGAAAGAATTTTGAGCTCTTATAATGAATGAAATTTAAAAATCTGAAGAACTGCTTGTTATTGCTTGTTATTGCTGTTTGTCACCCTAGGTCTCCAGCATATCAAATTTTTGTTTTCTGCTAATAAAATAATTGTTTGAGGAGGAAGCTTTGAAATGGTACAAGATTCCAAAATGTTCTCTGGATCCCAAATAAGACTTTCAGAAATATATCCCGGACAGCTCTATTATTAAGTATCTACACTTGTGTTCTAAATATTGGACAAATAAGGAGTGACATTAACTCTGTAAAACATTCAATGCCTAAAGAGATGGTTGGAAGATTTATTCTTTATAACGAGGGTCACCTTCTCCCTCTCTCTGCCTTTCCTCTCTCGTCCACACCTACGTACAGAGAAACACAAAAATCTGATACACAAAGGTCAGACCACAGTAAAACTCTTGCTTCTTCTCCATCCTTCATCCTACCAGATTTTTCCCTGTTTAAGTTGAACCTTATTTAGCAATATATTCTTATATGAACACCAAGATCTAATTAGTACAAGTTGATAGCAGCCCTTGGATAGTTAAAAGTGTTAGTGGGAAGGAAAGTTCCAACCTTGGGCTCCACTAAAATCCAGGAGCTAAGAGTTGGTGATTGCTTTTCATTTTAAAGAGGTTCTTTCTACTTCAGTGGGACTTGAGACCTGTGTTCTGGAAGAAGAGTCAGCTAGAACATGGAATTCAGGCTCCCAGCAGGTCCTGTGAATTGTTCAATAGCCATTGTTTCACACATGGTCCATGGACTAGGAAGGATGAAGGATTGTGTATGGTCACCGGTAGCCACGCTGACTTAAATGCAGCCTTCCCGCTCTGTGACTTGCTGTCCCCTACCTTCCACATTTCTAAATACACGTTCATATTCCAATTCAGTTATGAATTTACTTGTCCAAGTTCAGTTTCCAACCATTCCTGTGTTGTCACCAAAGGGTCTCCCCTCCCTCTCTCCCTTCTTTCCTCCTCCTCTTCACTCCCACATCCTCAGTCAACTCATCCCTTGCATTTTTGTGTACATTCCTGAGTCCCTCCTTATTCAAGAGGCCCCTTTGATGGTGAGGGCTTTTCTAACACATAATTATGATCTTCACACCCATATCACCACACTTAAAATACGGTGCACAAGGTACTTAATAAGATCTTTTAAAAGTACAAATATTTGTAACATCCCACGCTTAGTTGCCTTAGACATTTAAAAATGAGAGTAATGATTTTGTCACTAGATAAGTTATGTCACTGGAGGAGGGTCCATCGGAATTCCTGGAGAGTGCAGGGTAATTCTACTCAGGATAAGTAGGGTCTTCCATGTACATGATGGCAAAAAAATTCAGCATGTGCCAATCAGAGGCACAGAGATTTACTTAGGAGACTACATTCCCATTCAAGGGAGAATAAGGTCTTAAAAGAAAGACACGCTTTGGAGTTCCTGGTTCTTTTAAAGAAAGATTGACGAAGGGTAGGTAAGGGAAGGTACGCAGGAATGACATTGGTCTAGGATTACTAGATGGTTTATGGTGGTCTGGTCATTTTCAGGATCCTCAGGTTGATGCTCTCTCCATTAGTATTTGATCCATAGATAATGCTGGACGTTCCACTAAGTTATAGGTTTCTTAAAATGCTCTATCTCTTCGCGTAACTTGCTTATTTGTGTGCTAACAGTACACAAAATAATTATAGTCAGTGATTTTATGGTACTTCTAAGATTTATGGATTTTCCCAGAAATTTTGGAAAGACAGACTTGGTAAAAGCACTAACCCAGGTAGCGACAGGCCTGGGAATGTATGCAGAACTTTAATATTCCTATATATGCTTGTCCTTGCTTTATGCCTGTCTCCTTTCCTATTTCTTCCTCCTCCTCCTCCTCCTCCTCCTCCTTCTTTTCTTCTTCTTCTTCTTCTTCCTCCTCCTCCTCCTCCTCTTCCCCTTCCCCTTCCCTTCCCTTTCCTCTTCCTCCTCCTCCTCCTCCTCTTTCTTCTTCTTCTTCTTCTTC
>PVKS010036757.1:0-10830 GCA_004027875.1 Aplodontia rufa
GCGCACATGCACACACACGCGCGCGCGCACACGCACGCACACGCACACGCACGCGCACGCACACGCACACGCACGCGCACGCGCACACGCACGCACACACGCACAGGCGCGCGCACACACGCACGCACACACGCACGCATACACGCGCGCGCACACGCACACGCGCACACACACGCACACGCACATGCACACGCACACACACACACGCGCACACACACACGCGCGCACACACACACACACGCGCGCGCGCACACACACGCACACACACGCACACACACGCAGAGACATGCTGTTTTAGTTAGCTTTTCCCCACAGTGACCAGAACTCATCACAAGAGCAGTTTTAGAGGAGGGAAATTTATCTGGGGCTCATAGCTTCAGAGGTTCAGTTCACAGACTGCTGACTCCATGCTCTTGGCCCAAGATGAGGCAGAACATTTGGTGGAAGGGTGTGGAGGAGGAGAGCAGCTCAGTATGTGACCAACACGGAGCAGAGGGAGAGCTCCACCCTCTAGGGACAAAATATAAACCCCAAAGGCACAGTCTGCAATGTCCCAGCTTCCCCAGCCACACCTTTCCTGCCCACAGGTACCACCCTGTTAATCCTGATCGGGTCATCAATGCACTGAAGAGGTTGGGGCTCTCTGAGCCTGGTCATTTCACCTCTAACTTTCTTGCAATGCCTGAACATGAGCTTTTGGGGGGCATCTTGTATCTTAGCCATAACAGATGACGTGTTCTTCCCAGCGTATTTAAAACCAAGGAAGCATCTGGATAAAGCATCTTCAGTACTGTGGAGAAGAGAGAGTTCTTCTGAACTGATCTCAGTGTCCGGAGAGCTGAACTCAGTCTGGACACAAAGTGAGGTTGGGTCCTCATGATCTAAGCTGCTAACGCTCACTGGCTCAGGACTGGGAGGAAACTTGGAAAGCGGGGCTTGTGGGTACTTAGCTGATGTGGATCAGTTTGTGAGAAGTAGAGGTGAACAGCAGGGAAATGTCCAGAGGCAATGGAAACCACGGCGGGATGGCAGGGCTCAGCAGGATGGCAGGGCTCAGCGAGATGCCGATGGTCACAGAATGTCACCGCCTCGCGCACAGGGGCTTTCCAGACACAGGCCTCGCACTAGGGCGGTGCCTGGTGGTAGGAAAGGAGTGAAAGCAGGGCTGGAGAATGAAGGTCAACATGAAGGTCAACAGTTGATAAAGCAAGAAACGGGCTTCCCAGGACCCAGAGACTGTAGTGGGACAGCAGGGAGGGCTAGGCACACTCAACTGTGTGACCTTGGCATGTGGGTGATTTTAAGCAATGAAAACACATTCTTTTAAGAGAAAATTCCACAATCCAGTGGCTTTGAAGACCTGTCTGAGTCTCTAATTAACTGAATCCTATTTATGAGTCAGGGGTCTAATAAAGTGGACCCTGCAGGGCCTGGGACCTGGAGAACCATAGAGATCATGAGTATGGCAGAGACCAGAGTTGCAGATGCAGTTGACCACGGGGGATAGCCCAGCTCAGCCACAGACTGAAACTGTCCCTGAAGGGCAGCAGGGTTGGGTGGGGACTGGGCACCGCAGAGCACAGGGCCTCTCTAATGCATACAGTGCCTGTGGCTTCTCTTCTCCCTGCTGTGGCCGAGTGGTCCTGAGGGCCACCTACCACGTCCTTCCTTCCTTCACCGAGAAGCCAGTCACACTGCACTTGGTGTAAAATCTTCAGACGCATTGAAACAACAGCAGGACAAAGAGACCTTTTCTGAGGGTGAACTCAAACCCCTGGGTCACACCTCCAAACTCTGACACAGACCAGGCCACACCAGCTTCCCCTGCCACCCTCAGCTGACATCCTAACTTTAGAGGTTCTGTCCCTGCTCCTGTGAGTTCACCTGCATGAGAAGAAAATGCCACCAAGGCCACCTCAAACCCGATGTCACTGGCCACAGTTTTCCAATAAAACGACAAGCAAAGGTTTTACTGTCATTGCAAACCTCAGCTGTTTGAGAGAAGGATGCAATGTGAAGATCTCTTCTGACATGATCTGTTTAGGTCTTTGGTTACACTTAGAGCCACGTAGGTAACATAATGCGCTCATTTGCATGTTCACTGTCAGCTATGAAAATTGGCCAAGGTCCTTCGTGGGCAGCTGTGGCAGGAACATTTCACTGTGGGCCTTGGACTGGGCCACATCAGTTTTTCCAAGAGCATCTGAGTTCTCTGCAAAATAGCACCCACGGCACATGGATTCTGAGCATGTGCTCAGAGTCCTGCTGATGTCCCTTTGGGGCAGTTGTCACGGTTCCTTGGTGCCTGTGTCTGCTCATAGTGCAAGCCATCACCGCACAGCATTTCCAAGGGATCTCGCCATGGTGAAATTTGCAGGGTCACAGCAAGTCCCCAGGCTTGCCATTGCGGGTGAGGCCTTTGGTGGCGACCCAGAGCGTGAGTGTGCGCGCGCGCTGCCTGTCTCCTCCTTACCACGGGGATGACCGCGTGCATTTACAAAGCCAGAGCCACAGAGCTTGGTCAGGTCCAAGTGTCTTCCTCAGACCCTGCTTCATTGTTCCAGATGACGTGGTCCTGACGGAACGCACGTGCAAGGGCTCTCTCTTCCCAGGAGGTCACTCTGACAGTGATGTCAGGGTGACCCTGCAGGGGTCCAGTCACCCCAAGCAAACTCCCTTCCCTCTTGTGGTACCAGCATGCTGGAATTGGATCACCCCTTTTCCTGGATCTCCAAGTGTCACACAAACAGCACTAGAGGGTTGAGAGGGGGGTTTGGAGAATTTAGGTCCTTGGAAGATTTGCTTCCAGTGCCAGGAAAAGGCACCTCGCTGGCAGGTGCCATATGGCCTGGTGTGGGTTTTCACAGGCAGGTGTCTGATGTGCTGTGCAAGCACCGTGTCACCAGAAGGCACTTGGATGCTTCCCGCTTGTGCATCTCTAGGGGAGTCTGAGTTTCCTGGAGACCCTAAGCACACCTGCCCGCTTCCTTTTCCTCTGAAGTCCTTGGGTACTGGGAGTTTCCGTCCCGTCCTGTGGTGCCCACCTCTCATTAGAGGTCCTACTGCTCAGTTCTTCCTTCTGTACTCTCTCCACCGTGATTAGGAAAGTGTCAGGCTCAACGTATAAATGACCTGACTGCTGTTTTGTGTCATGTGTGCGGATAACGTAGCAGGAACAGAAATTCCTTTGCTAAACGGTGATGGACAGTTTAGGCTTGAACTATGAGGTGAGCTCCTTCTCCTCCGTGCCCTACATCCCGATCCCATTAAACTGAGTTCTGAAAGTTGCGATATTCGAGACCTGGCGGCTGCAGGACTCTCCGGCCACCGGGTCTGCTCCGGAGTACAGTCCTGCATGCGGTAGGCGGAAGCCCTGCGTCGCTGCCAAAACCCCTCTCGGAATCTCTCCAGCCAGATGGTTCTCCTGTGTCCCTGCAGCAGGGGAGCTTTAAATAAAGAAATTCAACACAGACACCACGGGAAAGGGTCCCAGGGTTGACGGATAATGAGGAAAGACAAAAGTGCCATCTTCTTAAAATGCTTAATTCAATTTGAAGGGAGAAATAATTACCTCCTCTGGCCATCATGTCGAAATGTCCATAGACAGGAAAATGGACTTCACCCTCATTAACTCCATGGGTCAGAGCCAAAAGCTGCATTAGCCCAAACAGGCCTCTTCAAGGACACAGCTGCCCACATCAAAGCCGGGGCTTCAGGGAGCAGGGTGCATGCTCTGGGAGGGGGCGGGCGTCTGTCAGAATCACACGGGGGCTTCTCCAATTTTCACAGATCTCTCTTGCATTGTGCTCTGCAGTTGGGGGCCGGGCAGAGCAGGAATGTGTTTCTGAAGTTCTCCTTGCTGTATGCCCCTGGCGGTGCCTGGCCACCCGTCCCTCGGTATTGACCCAGGAGGCTCTTTAACACAGAACCACTTGATCTGTTCCCTTCATTCAGGGCTTCCTGACATGGGCATCTCTTGTTTGTTTGTGGTCACGGATAACAGCTAACTCAAGTTCAAATGCAAAGCTAAACACCTCCCTACGCAGTGGGGACAAACCCAGGAGCCCAGCTAGGAACTCTGTGTCACAGCATTAATGAGCCACGTTGCTGGGGCGACCGCAGCGTGCCACATTCCAATTCGCCTTTAAAACAATCCCGCATTCTGCCCTGGCAGAATGGGGCTCGAATTTTATTTTTCAAAATACTAGAAAGCAAGCATCCGTTTCTGATCATAAAAGTTGGGCTTGATTGACAGTGATTTGGCTCCGAGGGGAAGGAGGCAAAACAAGAACCCTAAATAAACTTCATAGCGTTTCAAGGAGGCTTTCTCACGGCGTCTGCTGTGCAGCATTGTGTGTTTCGAATCTGAAAATCTTGACGAAGTTGAAGTAAATAAATGTTTGAAGCGTTGCCGGAGAGACAGCTGGGGACTCAGAGACTGGGAGATGTGCCCTGTTTACCTGTGTTCCTCGCACACAGCGCAGGCTTCAGATTCCCCCAGTGTTGGCCGAGCAGGGCCCACAGGCATCGAGAGGAACAATGAAACCAGAGGACAAGACAAGCTGGGCCCCGGGACACAGCACGGGCCTGGGCGCCTGGCTCCAGGGCTCTAACCCCAACCCACGCCCTATCACAGCAACACACGACCCTGGCAAATTCTTATCAAATAAGGGCTTCAGTCTATGGCCAGGGGGCTCTGGCTCCCTGTCACCATCCTGAGGATCCAGGGCAGAGAAGATTTCTGAGTTTGAAGAGGTCTCATTCAGAAAATATTATTATTATTGTTATTTTGCCAAAAGTCAGGGGTCACCAGAGACAGACCGATCTTATTCATTATAGAAGTATCAATTAAGGACTACAATTTGCCTGTGGGAAGTTGGCCCAGGGTTTTAGGATTGACAGGAGATTTGGAGAACAGAAGTTGGTAAAGTGAGACACATCTGTGCACCCACTCCTAGGGCAGCACGGACCCTGCATCCGCTGTGCACCCCCAGGCAACAGATCTGTGTCCCCCTGCTCATGGGCAATGGTGGAGGACTCTCTAAGGAGATGCACTGAGTTCCTGACTTCAGGGTGGGGCAAGGAAAAATAGACAACCACCAGGTGGCGGCAGGACACAGTGCGTTTATTCAGACAACACCTATAGATTCGCACAGAGCAAGTCCCTCTGGGCATGAGACCAGCTGGGGCGGGTGGTGCAGGGCCACAGCCTAGAGGGGGAAGAGGCCAAGGGACCTTAGGGGAGATGGGTTTGTATGCCCAGGTGCTCTCGGTGGGGAACAATCAGGACAGACAGTCCCAATGGTGGGAGCCACTTGGTATCTTTCCTAGCTACGGGGTTTATTTTATGCATGGGTGACAGACACGGGGTGCACTTTGGAGGGAGTCATGTAGCAGCAGTGGCGAGTGGGTTAATGCCTGTTTTGAGGGCTATATTTAAAAAGATTGGATGTTGTGCAAAGTCAGGAGCTTGGTGTCAGCAGGCACGCGAGCTACTGGTCCCAATCAGCTATGGAAAAGAGAACAGCCCAATGGTCAACCTACAGGGACAACTGTGGTTCATCAGTACAGCCCGAGGCAGGGATCCCAGCTCCACAGACATCATGGACTAGAGGGGGAGGCACACACCCGCCCTCCCGACCATTCCTACAAGCGCAGATTCCTTCCATATTTCATCTCTGGCATCGTGCTGGGCGTGTGGGGTAGAGGAGAAGGCTGTGCCTGGTGAAGGAAGTCCCAGTCCACTGAATGGGGCAGACCCTGCCCAGGTTGTCTGGTCATCAGAGGTTTGAAAAATGGAAGGGACAAGACTTGAATTCTCTAGAAAAATCATGAGACTGGTATGTGCAGAATCAGAGTTCCCTCTCTGGGCCAGTGTCTTTTCCACTATAAGATGGATGGGTTGGAGGAGCTGATCTTGGTTTCCCCCAAAGACACCAGCACCTCAGGATGGCATCATGCTGGTCTGAGTGTGGAAAGGCCACCTGCCCCCTCCCATCCTCCATTGCTGGGTCACTGGCCTTGCTGCCCACTGGGCTTCCTTTAAGGCAAGAAGTTGGGACATTGGCTCAACCAGGGCATAATAAAGTGCAGCCCTTCAGTGGAGCTCAGGGGCGACTCTGTCCCCACCATGTATATGTCCCTCCTGATCTTGTCATCCAGGAGGACAGCCATCCATACACTTGCTGCATGCTGAACTGGGGGCCATCTGCAATCGTTGGGGTGAGCACCCTGGTTAAGGGAAGGACTGCGGTGAGGGACGGCCTGGATGCCTCAGGACTAGGTGCAGACCAACACAACAAGGGTGAGCCCCAGAGGAAATGAGGTGGGCTCCAGGCAGGGGTGGACACAGCCCGCGAGGCACCGTGAGAGCTGGCTCTGAGGGCCTGGTCTGGCTTGCGTTTCCAGGGTAGCACATTGCCTGAGAGAGGGCAGGGGAAGGCAGTGCTGCAAGCCCTGGGAGCCCTGGGAGCCCTGGGAGCAGGGACATGGGCTGCTGTCTGTGTCACACCCCTTGCCTGGCATCTCATAGAAGCACAGAAAATGTTCACTGCCTTCCGAAAGGAAAAAGACGTTGCTTCCACAGGCCAGCTCCACGCGGGACAGTGGAAACACATGGGCTTTGTGGCTCTTGTGATGTGGCCGAGGACTTGGACCAACGGAACAAAGCAAGTTGTGAGCAAGTAGAATGTCCCCTGCAGTAGGGCAGCAAACCCTGAGCAACCTCAGTCTGTTGCTAGGGACCGAATCCCACCATGTGGGTGAACCAGTGCACAACACCTGTCCAAACGCCTGTCCAAAGTTGGGCCCTCAGCAGTTGTGGGCGACCAGCGAATTCCGTCCAGTGGCGCCACCTGGGCGTGTGGTCACAGGCAGGGCTCTTCCTGAATGGTGCTGCCCTGTAAGCACGGCCCTCCTGCTCCGGAACAGGAGCCTTGAGCTGTGCCTCCGAGCCAGGAGCCACGCAGTGCCAGGCCCTCTCTGCTTCCCCAGGTGGCTGAGGTGGGTGCCCAACTGTCTCTCTGAGTCCACCCCTGCCCTTCTGTCAGCCTCCCCTGGTGGCCAGGTGAGTTCAGAAGATGGGGCCAGCCCACCACGTCCTCCCTCTCTGCTGGGCTCCCGACTGGCTCCCTTTGCCCTTGGCCTTGCGCAGGGCCCTGACCTGGCATTTGCTCTTGAGGTGAACCCTTCTCTCTAGTGAGGCCCTGATGGCCAAGAGCCCTATTCTGTAGCTCACCCCCATCATCTTCCCTGGGGGTGGACCTAGGTTTTATGGGGTCCCAACTATTTGCAGTAGGGAGGATGGCGTTGAGGAAACTGAAGGAGAGATTTCCAGTGCAAAGCAGATAGCGGGTTCCCAGCGAGTTGGGCCCATCAGCTCCAAGGGGCACCCACCTGCTCCTCCACTGGGCCTTGAGACCTCAGGTTGTCTGGGATTTTAGGGGCCTTGATTACTCCGTTACGGAGGCTGAGGAGTCTGGCCATAGGCTGCCTGCAGCTGGAGAGCCAGGGAGGTTGGTAGCATGGTCATCTGGGTGGAATGACCTCAACACCAGGGAGGGGGGTGGCTTAACGCCCAGTTAACTCTCAGGCCAAGATGGTGTGTCCAAGAGTCAAGGGGCCCTGCAGCGAGTCCCGCAGTCCAAACGCTGTGGAACTGGAGCTCTCACCTCTTCCAGCTCCGAGGAAGAGCAAGAATCCCCCTTCCTCTGCCTTTTTGTTCTCTCTGGGCCCCCAGCCAGCTGGCTGGATAGTGCCATATGAATGTCCCCTGCGAAGTCACCAGTTCACTCACCAGGCTCCTCCCCAAATGCTCTCCCCTGGGGCAGCTCAATCCCTAATCAGATCCCAAACCCCCTGGGCTTCCCGTTCTGCAGGAGGAGGCGGTCTCTGCCTGTGGGGCACTGAGAATTGGCACCCACCTCTGGGGCCCCCTGGCTCACCCCTACAGACACACTGGGCCCTGTCAGGGGAGCACTTCCTGCCTCCCTTAGTCTGGTGGCCTCAGACTCGGCTCAGGTCCCACTTCCTCAGGGAAGGTGAAGGAAACCAGAGAGAAAGCGAACATCCCACAGGCCCAGAGCACCCGCTGGCCAGGTGAGCATGCAAGCAGGATAGGCACTGCCAGCTCCCAGCCCATGGAGATCAGGGACAGCTCCCTTGGGTGGCCCCACACTCTGCCCTCCAGGCTGCACCCCTGCCAGGATTCTCCCTGGGCCGTCAGGCCGTGGCTTCTCACCTCTCCCTGCCATCCGTGGGTTCACATCTGCTCTGCCATTGGCCCGGAGGCTGTGCAGAACTGTGGCCTTGCTGTCCCGGCTCAGCCTCTCCTTCCCAGAGCCTGCCACAAAGGGGCTTGTGCAGCACAGGGAACTCACGAATGGACCAAGGCTCATGCGGGCAAGGTCGAGAATTCTGCAAACCCCCAGAATTCATTTTGGTGTGAGAAGCATCTCCCAGGTCTTTTAAATGGGGGCAGACATGAAGAACGGCCGTGGAGACTGCCATCCTCTCCTGTTCTCGAGTTGCCAGTGGTAGTTGTGGGGAGTGAAGATGCCTCTGCCTGGAGAGAGCTCCCTTGGGGACCCTCAGGTCTGTGCTGCTGCTGCTGCTGGGAATGTGCTTTGGATGCCCCCTCCTTCCTCACTGCATGGCTGTAGCAGAACTTCCTGGGAGTGATTCCAGAAGTGACAGCCAGTGAAGCAAGAAAGAGTAACCCACAAAATAAGTGTGCCTGTGGGTAAGGAAGAGCCACCTGCAGGGACACCCAAAGGCCACATGGGTTCCTTGCACTCTGAGTCTTCACTTCCGCAAAGCCCACATCCTGTCCCCCTTTCTCAACTTGCTCAGCTGCAGCCCAGAGGCCACAGGGTCTCACCCTCCTTGGCTTTATTCTAAGGCTACAGGACTGGCAGTTCCAGTCTTCTGATTCTGGTCATCAAAATGCATTTATTCGCATAGCACAAAGTTCTGCAATTTCTCACATCAAGGTGTGAATCATTTTCTGTGTTTGAATTAAAATGTGTTAATGGGAAATGGAGAAGCGGAAGTGGGAATCTGATATAATTGCCAAATAGTTCCTCTCTGTGCATGTCCTGTTGCATTACGGTTGAGCTTTCTCAAATCTGAGCCATTTGGGACTGAGAGCTCACACAGTGACAAATGCCACTCTCAAAGAGAACCAAGGTTAGAGTCATTTTAAAAAACAGATTCACCTGCAGCTCCTGGGGAACATAAGCTGGGCCATATGCTGGCGGGGTGGAGTCTGGTCCTTAAGTTCTGAGATTCTGCCTCAAGTGTACCGAAGGCAGAAGGGTATGTTTTCGCACAGTTCCGGAGATGCACTTCAGTACCGAGTGTCCAAAGAAGAGAGAGTGTGGTGTAGGCTCTGGACCTCGGCTTCCGGGAGTCACCTGACAACACCAGACTTCTCAGCCCTGGTGTGGAGCTGATGGCTTTCCCATGGGGGTTCCAGAGTTAAATGAGGTCACTGAGTTAGCAGCACAGTCCCTTCAGAGTCCCCTTTTTTTTTTAAAGAGAGAAGGAGAGAGAGAGAGAGAGAGAGAGAGAATTAATTTTTATTGAGTTTTTCACATGTTTTTTGTTGCTCTGACACTTAGCTGTGCACATGGGTGCTGGGGTTTGAACCTGTGTACTTGCACATGCCAGGCAGGCGCCGTATCTGCCAAGCCGCTGCTTCAGCCCAGCAGAGTCCTTTGCACCTGGTGCTCAAGAATTATGCTGTGTCTTGGCCACTGCTTCTAACGCTATGAAAGCACCCTAGACCCTCTCACAGTGATGGAGGGACTCTTGTCCTCTAGTGTGGTTCCGATCATCTTGTATCGTCCATGCCAACAGTAAGGACATTGCTCTTTCATCCTTAACCATCTGCAGGAACACTGGCTTTTTTGAGACATGTGCCCTTTGGGATCGTGTAAGAAGTTCCCATGGAAAGTTCGCTTTCCTAACAGTTTCTGTACTTTTATGTGTGTATGTACAGTCTTGGGTCTGGAAATGCCACTGTCCATACATGAGCTTGTAAGCCCGCCAGTTCCCAGGGAAGCCCCATCAGCTTTCCCCTTAATGAAGAGGCCCCTCTTGCACCTGATGATAATGGGGACAAAAGCCAGTGGTAATGGTCTTTTGGACCTGGTGGGGAACTCTCCCACGCAGTTAAAATGGAGAGCGAGTTGTGAAGTTAGCTGTGGCTGCCAAGGGCCTTACGTGGACACAGATGCTGAGACAGGTCTCTGGGACAGTGTCTCTGTTGACCTGACTGAAGCTCAGTGGAAAATATCTTGAAATAAGCCAGTACGGAATCTCCTGACCTAGGGAGCCGAGGGGAGTGTGCATGTAAGACCAAGGCAGCGTGGCTTCAGAATGCAGAGGATGATGGTCTCCTTCTGCCGTCACCCTCCCGCACACAGATGGACTTCTTTGCTACGGTTTCAGCCCTTTAGCACCAGAGTCAGCAGCATTGACAGTGTCACCACCAGTATTTACTAGCCACTTGGTGTTTTCTGGGCTTGTAAGGCACGAGATTCCCTGTACCTCCTTTAACTCTTAAAGCAAGCCAGATAGATGCTAGGTCCTTGTGTGCTCAGATAAAGTGCAGGTGAGCTACAGCCCCATGTGCCATGCGATTCCACCTGACCCAGCTCGGCTGCTTCCAACCCCTGCATTCAGTAGTTGTGACATTAGCTGGGAATCTTGAAAACACCTGCACAGCTGAGGTTACCAGTCCTGCAAGGCAGGTTGAGAGTTTCATGCCTTCTTTACACAGTCTTTCCCCCTCTCTTCTTAGTTATTTATTTTGGAGGTGTGCTATGG
>PVKS010036758.1:0-19107 GCA_004027875.1 Aplodontia rufa
CTAGAATCTGAAAAACTGTTCCCATCACTGAGTGGACCAAGTGGAATGGCTGAGCACAGCCTGTGCCAGCACTGGCCCGTCACCCCTCCTGAGTGTTCACCCCCCTTCACCCCCATTGCCACTGTGCTCAGCGGAGGCTGTGGTCCCAAGAAGACACCCCCACCCAAAGATGAGGCTGACCCCAGATGGGCTATGAGGGCAGCGGGTCCTGGGACACCCAGATTCCAGTCCTGGTTCGGGCCAAGGATGGAGGGGGGCCTCAAAATGGTCACCTCCAGGATGGGCCTGGCACCTGGCCACCCTAACTCCTTTGAACTCAGCCTCAGGCCCGGAGGGCTCTGCCCGAGGCTGCCTGGGAGCCGCTCGGAGGGGCGGGGGCTGCAGCCAGCAGAGGCAGGCCCGCCCTCCGAAAGCCAGCCCCAGAAGCCAGGAGACCTTTGTGTGCGCCTCCCTTCCCACCGCTTTATTTACTCCCGAGGACACAGGACGCAGGGCCACGGCACCGGCAGTCACGAGACCCCGCGAAAGCGCGGGCGCAATGGCCGGGGGCGGGGATGCCAGACCCACCCTGGGAGGGAGAAGGCCCGGGAGGCGCTCCACACTTTAAAAACTCTGAAAGGAGAAAGCGCCAAAACGCTCTCCGTGCCGTCACGCAAGCCCCCTCTGCCCGCACCTCCTGCCTCTAGGAGGCGGATGAGGACGTCCCCAGGCATGGATGGGGGCCATGGGACGCCCCATGCCGGACCCCAACACAGCCTGGGCAGTGTCCGCTCGTCTGCGCCCGGACAGGCGGGCTGCACAACTTGGCGGCCCTCCCCAGCCCGGATTCGGCTCAGCCCGGGTCCCCAAGCCGGCGTGGGGGAGGGGAGGACTGTCCAGCCCTCAGGACCCGGTCGCCCACTCGGTCCCAAGCGGGGGACTAACTCCCTAGCCAGCCCCCAGGCCCGAGGGGGCCCGGGACTGTGGGCGAGAGACTTATTTCCAAGAGTGGAACGCGCAGCCCCGGCAGTTCCGAGGAAGCCCTGGGAGCCCTCGAGGAGGTGGCTGTCGCTGGGCAAACAAACAACAATAAAAGGAAGGAAACTCTGGAGGCAGCGCGAGCTCTGGATCCCATGCGAGTGCGTGGTCCCCGCGGGTCCCTGGAAAAGGGTCCTCCACTTAGGCGAAGTGGGGCCGGGGCGCGCGCGCGGCTCTCCTGGCTGGAGGGCGGCCCCTGGGGGTCTCCCCTGCGCACTCCCGTCCCGCGCCAGGCCCACCCAGAGGGTCCTACCCGGCTCGCCCGCCGCAGCAGCCAGCCCGGCACCCACCTTCGAAGTCCGAAATGATCCCGTCCAGCTGCGCATTGACTGCGGGGTCGGACATGGTGGCTGATGGGCAGGGAGTCGCACGCAGGGCGGCGAGGAAGCGCCCCCGGCCGGGCCCGAGCCCTGCACGCTGGCTGGGGCGCCGCGCCCGCGCTCCTGCGATGCAGAGATCGCCGCCGGAGCCCCTCGGCCCCCAGGATCGGCTGAATGAATGGGGGAGGAAGGCGGGCGCCGGCCCCTCCCCACGCGCCGCCCTGGCCCCCGCCCCGCCCCCGCCTCTCGGGCGGATCAGGTTCCCGCACCGCGGCTCGGCCTCCCCGACTCGCACTGGCTACTCCACCCGCCTGTCAAGGCCCAGCCTTGGGGGCTGGGGCAGCAGCGGGGGCTGCGGGGACAGGGGAACCCTGGGCACACGACCTGAGCGCCCCCTTTCTCCCAGTCTGGCCCGCGCCGGGGGACGGCGACTGACTCGGCCTCTGCCCCTCCCCCTCCCCCACGCCCCGCTGCGGCCAGATGTGGGCGGATGTGGAGGCCGGGCTGCGGCGCGGGGGCGGGCGCCGAGGGGGACGTGATTCCTCCCCTTTCCCCGGGACGCTGGGTTCCTTCTGCGGGAGGTTTTATTTACGCAGCCAAAGTTCGCCGTTGCCTGCAAGGGTTAAGCCTAGGCGCTCGGCTCGTCCGGCTGGCGGGCAGGATCCAGTCCTGTTGGCTATTGAGCCAGCACTGGACACGCGGAGTCCACAGCATCCCGTGGACTGAAGACAACGACGGAGGTCACCGCACACCGTCTGGGTGGGCTCTGCAGAACGCGCTGGCCAAGTGCAGGGGCGCGGGCCCGGGATCCAGGGAGGTGACCTAATCCCACATCCCCTCCACAGTAAGGGCAGAGCAGACCCTGGCTTTCCCCTAGTAGGGAGTAGATAGTCCGTAATATGGAAGGAAGAGTAGGAAATGGGGAGAAAGAGGCTGCTGGAGGGGCACCCTCTCCAGCTGGGCCCGCACTATGCCAGGGCCTTTCTACACTTCCCTGACCACCGGGCAAACATAATTAAACGGCACTACCCGCGGGAATACAGGAGTTAGAACTTGAGGGAGCAGCAGGGCTAGCGGCCGGGTGTTTCTCCCATGCTCCCTGGACCAGCCGGCTGCGTGTGCCCTTAGGCCCTGGGCCTCTGCACAAGGCCACTCACAGACAGGAGCAATGCGCCCTCCAGAGTGCGTGGGCAACTGCGCGAAGTGGTGCCGCAGATGGAGGGCAGATGAGGGCTGAGCTGTCTTGATCGGGAGCTGACCACCGCCCACGCCCCTCCCCATTGCCCCCTTTATGAAAGGCCCCAAATACACGAGGGATGAGCTGGGTTCCAGGGGTCCCTTGAGGAGAACCTACTGGGTTCGGTGGGTTTTTTAAGTTGGTGGAGTCGGTTCCCTCCTTAGTAAGAAAAGCAGTCACTCCCTCTCATGCCTTAGATATTTTAAACTATTTTCAACCAAATGAGTTTGTGGAGGGGGAACTGCAAAACCACAGTCACTTCAGACAGAGCACACCCTTGTCTGCCCCAGAGCCCGGGTGTCTGAAGTGGGGCTCTCATTGCCATCCTCAGCACCCTGATGGCCTCCACACCAGCACCAGGGCTGCCCAGTGGTCCAACCACTGCTGGGTCACCTGCCCATCCAGCCTCTGAAGTTTGGGGGCCAGTCCCTAACGGGGTCCTCTCAACAGCACAACCCCTGGGAGGATGCCGCCAAGACTCTGGGACAGCATCATCGAGGGACAGCATCATTCTCCAGTGTTTTCACAGAAAGCGCCTAGCGATTGTTCTCCCCCAGAGCCGGCAAGGAGCTCACCCAGATTAGCACAGGGCCAGCTCATTGTACAGAGCCAAACACGCTTTCGCCTGTTTCCTTGGGGAGCCCAGCCAGGGTCAGCACTCGCCCAAATGCCCCCGGGTGGGAATGCGATGGACAATGCCTGAAGGAAGCCAGTTTCCAAAGCCAGAAGGTGCCCCATGCTGGTGTGATCTGGCTCAAGAGCCCAAGTGCTCCACCCCCCTGCCTCCATCCCCCTTCACTTCAACCACTCAGCCCTTATTACCAGGCCTAGAAACCACCTAGACTGCCCAGGCTCCCTCAGGAAAGCCAAGCTGGGTTTGGCCACACTCCCAGCAGGAAGTTCACCCTTGTGTCTAACCAACTGCTCTAATTGTACATCATTATTTCCTTCTTTTTGCAGTCCTCTGGGGAGATGGGAAACAGCCGGGTACCTCCCTTCACATCATAATTACCTCTCCAAACTCCAGGACTCCAGCTGCCTCTTGGCCTTCCCTCTCTCAGCCTGAACTACTCTCCCCTGGCCCTCTAGCCACCACCCCATTGTCCTTTGATCACTCTCTTGGCTGTTACCATCCGGGGCTGCAGGACTCCTAAGGCCAGATGGCCAGAGGGTGGGGAGGACCGCTGAACCACTCTCCCAAGGCCTCAGGCTGGACAAACTGCCCTGGTGGGGGCACTGAACATTAAGGTGATCAGCAACCAAGAGGGAAAAGGGCTTAAATTTAGCCAGAGAGAAGAGGACCCACAGGCTCCGCCTCCTGTGATGCCTGTCCACAGTCACCAGAGCAGGCAGGGCTGCCATAGGCCTGTTGCTCAAAGGGACACAGGCGTCCCCAGCTCACGGTGCAGGTTAAATTCTCCACCCCCAAAAGATACACCCAAGAGCCCCAAATTGAGACCTGACTTGGTATAAGGGTCTCTGCAGTGGTAGTCTTAAGGTGAGACCCTCCTGGATAAGGGTAAGCCCTGCATCCTTGACAGAGTCCTTAATAGAGACAGAAGAGGCACAGGGACACGGAGAGCTAGAGCAGCAGAGCAACTAGAGACAGAACAGGGACAGGGACACGGAGAGCTAGAGCAGCGGAGCGACTAGAGACAGAACAGGGACAGGGACACGGAGAGCTAGAGCAGCGGAATGACGCGGCCACAGGCCCAGGGCCGCCTAGAAGAGGCAGGAAGGCCCCTCCCTAGAGCCTGCAGAGGGAGCGTGGCCCTGTGACACTGTGATGTCAGCCCAGTGGCCTCCAGAAAGGTGAGTGACCACACTTCTATTGTTGCAGGGAGGGTACGGCCGCGGGAAGTGGACACAGACCCTGGCTCGTGGGCTGGACCACTAGGGAGCTGGCGCTGGCCGTGGGATCTGTCCTGAGAGAGGGGTGCAGGCGGCTAGTTGTCAGGACAGGCAGAAGCAAGGGTGGGTAAGTCCGTGGGGGAGGGCGTCCCAGGGGAGCTGCTCTGGAAATGGTGCCTGGGGGGATGAAACACCACCCAATGGGAAGAGGGCGGGAAGCCGGGCGGAAACAGCCTGGTCTTCCACGCTGTATCCTGTGCGCCCAGGTACAGCCCTCAGTGGGAAGCGACTCAGCAATGGGGCTCGGAAACAGGAGGTCGGTGGCACCTTGCCCAGCAACGCTGTGCCTGAGGACAGGACACTAGTCAGGGGCCAGATCTTCTCGCACACTGGGGCTTCTCAAATACAGGGCCCAGACGGGCTCCCCTCTGGCTGGACCTGGCACACAGTAGGAGCTCCCTGAGGTCCAGAGCGCTGAATCCAGTAGCTCCTGGGCCTCCGGCCCCCTGCACCACTGTCCCCCCAGCCACTCCGGCCAAAACTCCCTGGCCCCAACATCGACTCTCAGCCTCCTCCCTCCAGGTACCCAGGGATGGGTCTGAGCAGCGCTCCCCCAGCTGCACAGGCTAACGTTGAGTGACCAGCAGCTCAGGGCTCACCTGACCTGTAGCGCTGCCGGTTCCCAGGGTGTTAACACCCCGTCCTGGACAACTTCAAGGTTCCAAGGTGACCTCATTAATAGTGAGTGGAAGAAGCTGTGTGTCAGCCGCCCAACCCGGGTCTCTCCCGCGCGGGTGCAACTGCAGGGCACTGACTGCGGGGCCAGGGTGCAGCTCCGGGGCACAGTGTTCGCCTAAGGTGGTGCGGCCCGGGTTCCAGCCCCAGTAATGGCCTACGCACCCGCACACAAAAGCCACAGACAATAGATAAACACAGAAAACAGCCAGGATTGACTGAGCTGTCTCACCTTTGCTTGAATGATTGAGTGATTTAATTTATATTACATAAGCGTAATACTTTATAACTTCTCTAATTAATGCATTTTCATTATGATAAACTATATATAACAGGAAATCTCCCACTGACCATTTTAGCCGTGTCTAGGTGACATCAAGCACGTTCCCCTTATCATATGACCACCACCACGGTCCAGCACCAAAACCTTTTTCATCTTCCCAAAGTGGACCTCTACACCCATTAAACACGAACTCCCCATTCTCCCTTCTCCCCACCCCTAACAACCACCTCTCCCTTCCTGTCCCTGTAGGGTGGAATCATATAACGCTCATCCTTTGTGACTGGCTGTTTCACGCAGCACAGTGTGTACAAGGTTTGTAATTCAGGTTTCACCCATGTTGAAGCCCATGGCGGGACTTCCTTGTTATAGGCTGAATAATATTCCCCTGTATGGACATACCACATTGTGTTTATCCATTGATCCCTCAGTGGACGTTTGAGCTGCTGCCAGCTGTCGGCTGCTTTGAATATTGCTGCAGTGAACATAGATACACGTTACCTGTTAATTCCCAGAAGTGTAATGGCTGAATCAAATGGTCATTTTATATAATTGAATTTCAAATAACCATTTGTATGTAATTTGTTCTAACATATTTATAGTATTTTATGATGATTATGTGTATAATTTTATATAAGTTTTACGTAATTTCATTTTTAATAGCAGCTGTGTTCAACAACTCGGCCGATTCCTTGCAGTTTACCCGCCGGCTGTGGCTCACCATGGCCCTCTCTGCTCTGCTCCCACGGTCCACAGCTGCCTGCCTCCACTCCTGCTGCCTGCACCAGCAAGATCAGGCGACATGGACTCTTGACTCCTACCTGCAACCATCCCCTGCCTCTGCCCACTTCCTCACTCAAGTGCCCACTCACAGCCCCAGCCTTCCTATGCACGCTGCTTCAGCCCCAGGGCATTTGCACAAGGCTGTCCCTAGGCCTTCATGACTTCCCCACCCTGCCCCACTGGCTGCCTGTCTGTCATTTCAGTCTTAAATACTAAAGCGCCATCCCAGGGTCCCCCAGGAGGCCCTGGACCCGGTTCCCTCCCCTCCAGGCATGTGACAGACACTCCCCTAGCTCCTGCTCAGTCCCATAGAATGGCAAGGCACCATTTCCCTTGCCGGATGGCTGGGGACAGCGGGGGTTCAGAACTCACATGATCCTGGACACAGGCAGGATCACAGGCAGGTGCTGCTACCCCTGGGCAGAGCCTCCCTTGACATCTCAGAGCGCAGACCTCCTGCAGGCTGCCAGATGCTGAATGTTCCTCAGAAGCCTGACTGTGAGGACAGCTGACATTTATCCAGCTACGAAGCCATCGCACCATCTGCCCTGTGGCTTGAAGGCAACTGCAAGGTTTCACTTCAAAAGAGCACATGACTAAGCCATTCCCAAACTTCCCAGTGACAGCCCCAGCCTGCTTAGTGCAGAACGTTTATGGCAAACCCTGACCACAAGGCCCAGGCTCTTATCTCCCAGGCAGGGGACTTTCTAAACAAAGTGTCTTCCAAATGCAGGCTTTTGAGTCATGGAGGAAGCTTCTGGCCTTGGGACCCAGCAGACATTCTGGGTCCGCTGGACACAGCTCCCTGACCCTCACTCCCGTGCGTCCAGTGGTCCAACGGCTCCAGCTTAGCGGGCTTGGATTTCCCCGCGTGGCTGGCCCTGATGACATGACCCGGGACTACAGCACTACCTGGCCCTCCCGTTTTCGGTTTCACTAGTACATTCTACCAGTTACCAGGATATGGAACCTGGGAGCAAGGGCTGCTCACACAGAGGCCAAAAGACAGAGTGGATCCCTCGCCAGCCAAACCCTGGCCAGTGGCTCCTGGTCGCCTCTTCCCTGCATGCCCAGTGAGCTCAGGCTGGTGAATTCCAACATCCGCAGGGCCAGCGCTGGCTTTGGTTAAGTCATAACCCACACACAACAGGAAGGAGGGACACTCCGCTCTCCACAGCTCACGCCTTCTTCCTGATCCTGGTCCACCGGGCTCAGTCCCCAAGACAACTTTGGAATGGCCTGAAGTCCCCAATGTCCTAGCAGCTATCTGAGGCCCATCTGAGGCCGGAGTGCCGAGATGGGCAGCAGGGGGCAGGTACCCAGTTTCCTGTACAACGGGGATGGAGACGCAGCCTCTGACCCTCCTGGGCTCCGCAGAGGCACATGAGGGACGGGGGTGCAGGGGGCAGCCAGACTGGTGCTGACTCGACCTAAAGGCAGTGTGTGACTGAGACACACAGCTCGGCCCTCTGGCTGTGCCAGCCTGCAGACACCTCACCCAGGCTCCAGGACACTTGGCTGGACCACAGGCCTGTCCAGAGGGACAGGCTGTTCCCAGCATCCTGGCCTCTCCACCATTTTTCTCAAGCAAGCACCCTGCTCTGTGGGGTTTGGAGCTGGAGGCAGCTTGCCACGGCTGCAGTGTGGGGACAAAGGCTGAGTCACCAGCCTGCCCTAGTTCCACGTCAGCAGGAACAGGGATCCAAGCTGAGAAGAAAGCACTTATTTTAAAAGTCACCACACTGTCCCAGGCAACGTCACCCCAAGGAGCTCCCTCCCTGCCTGCCATCTGCAGCTACGTGCTCTAAGAAGCCCCCACCACCCCACCACCAAGACCCAGCAGGTGGAAGGCGACAGGGCAGAGGTGAGGACCAGAAGTCAGACGCCTGGGCATGGAGCAGAAACCATGCCTCCTCCTTCACCCTCAGAGGGGTCTGTGAGCCTTGTCTACCGTCCACAGCTCTGCTGGAGTCACCCTCATTCCCTGCCCCGTAAAAGCCCAGCCGCCCACTCTTGAACACTTCCAGTGATGGGGAGCTCAGGACCCATGATGCCACTCACTGCTTCTCTGGCCAATTTGTACGTTTAAAAAACAAAAAATAGAGGCTGGAGGTGTGGCTCAGTGGTAGGGTACTTGCCCCGGGTGCATGAGGTCCTGGTTCCACCCGAGCAATGCAAAAATAAGTAAATAAAAATTAAAAAGAGATAAAGATAGATGGAGGAGGAGCTGCAGCGGTGGCTCGGCAGTTGGAGCGGTTACCTGGCATGCAGGAGGACCTGGGCTCAAACCCCAGCACCACATACACAACTAAGTGTCAGAGAAACAAAAACCAGATGATAACTAAATAAAATTGACTCCCTGTCTCTCAAAAAAAACAAAATGATGGGGAGGGAAGAGAGATGAGAGGAGGGGTGGAGAGAGGGAGAGAGAAGAGAGAGGGGTTGGCCTGACCACAGCTCTCACCACGGAACCGAGTGTCCACTTTTTCTGGAACAGAAGGTGAGAATGTGTGGGGCTGTGGATCACTGGCAGCTCCTGGAGCATCAGCCCCTCAGTTTGGTGACGTGACCAAGGCACCACTATCCTCAGTGGAGAATGGCAGCATAGGGGCTGGGGTGCGTCTCCTCTGCATCCCTGATCCTGGCAGGGGCAGGAAGTGTCTGGGCCTGGGGGACTGCTCTGCCTGCTCGGTCCTGTGGGGCACGTCTCTGGGTGGGCAAAGCTGAGGACTTCCGAAGTGCAGGGCTGGCGGGTGGTTCTCGCAGGCACACCCGGGCTCTGCGCGGATCCGAGGTGTCCCCAAAGCTCTATTCATGCATGATACGCAGGTGACATGACTGGACTCAAGGGCTGCAGCCTAATCAACCTGGCCTGGCTTGAACAGACTGATGGGGTGGTGTCTGTGGGCATGGGGGGCGTGGCTGGAGGAGGAGGGTCACCCAGCAGGGTGGTGTCTGTGGGCATGGGGGGCGTGGCTGGAGGAGGAGGGTCACCCAGCAGGGTGGTGTCTGTGGGCATGGGGGGCGTGGCTGGAGGAGGAGGGTCACCCAGCAGGGTGGTGTCTGTGGGCATGGGGGGGTGTGGCTGGAGGAGGAGGGTCACCCAGCAGGGTGGTCACCCGGATTCTGTCCTGGAAGGACGCACCTTCCCTGCAGCCCTCCAGCCCCCCATGCTTCCTGGCCACCCTGAGAGGGCAGCTTCCCTGTGCCCTGTCCTTCCACCATGGTAAGCTGCCCCACCTTGGGCCCAGAGCAATGGAGTTGGCCCACTGCGGACTAAACTCCAGAACCGCGAGGCACATCAACCTTCCCTCCTCTAAGTTGTCAGGTGTTTTGGTCACAGTGACACAAAGCTAACAGAGTCAGCAACCCCAGGACCCCTGGGTGTTCTGGAACATTCCCCGGAGGGCAGATCTGGGATCTGTGGTAGAGGGGAGTGCTGGCCGTGTCTGCCCATGTCTGCCAGGATCTGATGGCCTCAGCAGAAGCCATGGGTAGTTACGGCTAGCATTGTGAGCCCTGGCCTCTGCTCTCCTCTCCTCCTGGCTGGGTGTGGACACCGCTGCAGGGCACAGAGAAGAAAGAGGAGGAAGCAGCTCTGCCCAGCTCACTCACAAAGAGAAGGGAGAGCCACTGTGGATGGCAGCCTCTGCGGGGGCTGCACCCTTCTCCCCCGCTCCCGGTCCACCATAAACAGAGAAGATCTCCCCAAAAAATAGTGTCTCAGCCGGGTGTGGTCATGCACAACTATGTCCCCAACTGCTTGGGAGACTGAGGCAGGAGGACGGCAACTTCCAGCCCAGCCTAGGCAATTTAGCAAGGCCCTGTCTCAAAACAAAACTACAAAGGGCTGGGGTGGAGCTCAGTGGCAGAGTGCCCCAGGGTTCAATTCCCAAGGTCCCCTGTGACCGTGGGAGGGGTGGAGCCAGATGTCCACCTGAGAGGCAGCCCCAGGGCTGGCTGGGAGCCTCAGGAA
Organism: Aplodontia rufa; assembly: GCA_004027875.1. Taxonomy (NCBI): domain Eukaryota; kingdom Metazoa; phylum Chordata; class Mammalia; order Rodentia; family Aplodontiidae; genus Aplodontia; species Aplodontia rufa. Next base: position 10,200 of record PVKS010036758.1, read on the forward strand.
CAGAATGCTCCTCCCAGGGGAGGCAGGAAGAGAGAAGCTGGCTGGGTCCCCTCCAGGCAATCTGGAAAATGAAATCTTCCTAGTTCTGAGCCAGAGCCACCTAAGCAAACCATCTGTCCCCTGTGTGAAGTGACCTCTTACATACACACCCAGCCTCTCACCCTGCCACTCTCTCCCCAAAGCCTGAGTCACTGACCAGGATGGCTCAGCCAGGATGAGGGCCCCTGCCAGGGGCTTGCCAGAGCGGGCCAGCCAGGCCACAGGGCAGGGAGACCAGCACAAAGGACAACAGGCCCCAGGGCTGATGGGGCCCTAAGCACCTGGGGCCCGAGCACAAGGCAGCCTTCTCGGGCTGCTTTTGGTTCCTCAGGATCTGGGCAGCAGGGAACAGAGGGTGTGACCTCATGTGGAACCAGCCAGGAAGGACATGAACCAGCCAGGCCCAAGGCCATGGGGTCAGTTAACACCGTCCTGCCTTCCTGCCTTGGGTGGCCAATCCCTGGGACCTCACCAAGTCAGAGACAGGCTTTGGGGGTTTGTGCTTAATTAAGACTAAACCCTTGGCTTCCCTCTGCTCAGCTCCAGGCTCCAGGGAGAGTGCACGGGAGGCTCCCAGCTGTCACCCTCCCCAGGGCCTTGGATCCCCCAACCTGGACTCCAAACCCATGGTGGAAGGACCTTTCTAAAACAGGTGGGACCTGTTTACCACCTGAGTGGCGGCTTCCCCTCACCTGCTGGGCACAGAGGGAGGGTGCTGTCCTGGTCCCCTCTCTGCCTTCTCCCTGCCCTCTGGTCCCAGCAAGCCAGGGCCTCCGTGCCTGCCCTGTGCTGCGCCCCCTGCATGGCAGCCCTTGCCTTCCTTCCTTCCTAGCTCCTCTCAAACTTTTGTCGCTTCCTGCAGGGAGCTGCCGGGAGCCCAAGATGGAGGCTTGTCCTCTGGGCCCTGCTCAGATGCCCCAGGCCCTGGGCAGCCTCTGTCTCAGGCTCCCGGGCCCATGTGGCGTCCAGGCGTATGCAAGCTGAACAGAGAGCCCCTTATACAGCTGTAGGAACTCTACAAACGTGGTGGACCCAGACTGAGAGAGAGCACCCAGCTTCCTGGTCCCCAGGCCCCAGGGCCTCCTCTGAAGGAGGCCACAAGCCGCTAGGACAGGAGGTGGCTTTGTGGGGCACAGAAGCAGGGTGGAGTGAGACGAGTGACCCAGTGACTGTATCCTGTTGCTGCAGGGAACCTAGAGCCGTCCAGCCAGGGGAGGAGGGCAGTAACGCCTGACCCGCCTTGCCTGGCAGCCCTGCAGGCGGAAGCACAGCTGTTCTCCAGCAGAGAGAAATTTCTCACCTTCAGGAGCGGGGTGGGGACATTCCAGACAGGGCCCATCTCTGCTGCTCACAGGGACCACAGGACTGGGTGTGGGTGGCTTGTCCCTGGCCTGGAGCCGGCGCCCCTGCCCCGGGAGCTCATTTAGGGAGGTGCAGCCCAGACAGGGCACCTGCATGGCTGACTGAAGCCGCCCTCAACCCTCAACCTGGAGCTCAGGACTGCGTCACCTCGCGTGGAGCCTTTGACGGGTGGACATCGTTTCCCAGAAGGCAAACGCGGGCACTTGAGGCCAGGAACCACCAGACGCCAGCACATCCCCACAGACCCTTGACATGTGCCCGAAGCAGAGAGGAGGACATCACCAGTGCCTTCACGGTACCCAGGGTCTTCCGGCCAGCAGGGACCCAGGGCCCAGCGATGAAGAGGTCTGACGACGCAGTTGTGAACAATCTAGAACATCTACCGAGGACAAGCCCAGCACTGTGCAATGGGGGACTAAAAACTCAGAGAAAATGTACCCTGGTTGCAGAACCTGTCACCTTCCTAACACCCCGACCTCTCACCTGCCAGCCAAGCGGCCCCACCCAAACACAGCAGGGCAGCGACTGAACCAGCCCTGGGTCTCTGAACGGACCTTCAGAGTGTGACCCCAAGACAAGCAAGGCCCTCCAGAGGAGCCAGGCTGTTCAAAAGGTGGCATTTTCTTCCCTGCTGGGAGTGGAACCGGGGCCTGGCATGTGCCCTTCCACTGAGCTACGCCCCTGGGCAGCACCATGAAAACAGGAAGGAAGGTTTCCGTGAAGAAAGAATGGGGGCTGGAGCAGCGGCTCGGTGGTTACCGTGCTCGCCTGGCATGCGCGAGGACGCAGGTTCAAACCCCAGCATCACATACACAACGAAGTGTTAAAAACCGGCTGAGAAAAAGAAAAGATGAGGACCAGCAAGGCCAAGGCAGCGCAGCTGGTCAGCATCGGCAGCCTGCTCTGGGGAGGCCAGGAGACCCGGACTCCCAGCGAAGGCTCCCACTGCGACCGGCTTCAACATGGCGTCACCAAACAGCTGGAAGCACTGTGCAGGCCGCTGGCTGCAGTGCTCGGACCCTACAGCCTGCCCTTCCCGGGACAGGGAAACACCGTCCTAGGGAAACACCTAGGATGCTACGATGGGGGCCATCGTTTCTGAGCCCATCAAGGTTGGCTGGTGATGTCTGCACCAGTCTCAGGGCAGGATGCTGGCAGCACATGCCAAGCCCTTGCCGTCCCTGACCTGAAGAGGTTTTTCTGGCCCCTTCAGATGGGTGCAAAAGTCACCTCCTTGGGAAACTTATCCAAGCTCACCTATCCATACAACCCCTGCCAAAGGGGTTTTCACAGCCTCGCATATACTAGGCTATCACCTGTCCTACATTCCCAGACCGTTGATTTTTATTTTGAGACAGGGTCTTGGTAAGTTTTTGAGGCTGGCCTCAAATTTGCAATCCTCCTGCCTCAGCCTCTGGAGTCGCTGGGATTACAGGTGTGTGCCACCGTGCCCAATATCCCTTTTATCTATAGTTACAGAAGCTTTAGCTGTGCCTATGACCATCATAGCTAAGAATACGTTTCTCAACCCCCCTACTTCTAGGACTGGCCACTCAACAAGGTTCTGGCCAATGAGAGGGGAGTGGAAATGTTTAACTCTCAAATCACACTCTTAAAAAGAAAGGGATGTGTTCGCTCCTTCCGCTTTTCTTTCTTCCCTGCTCCCTGGCTGGAATGCAGTCGACAGCAGGAGCTGGAGCAACCATCTCAGCTCACGAGGCAGAAGCTGCATGTGGATGAGGCACCAAAGAAACCAAGTGAGTCCTGGCTGCCCTGGGTCCCTCCAGCTGCTACCCTCGGACAAGGACATGGGAGAGAAGTAAATATCCGTCTTGCTCGAATATGGTTGTTTTAGCTTTTGTTACGCAGCCAGATGTGCCCTGCCTCACCCAGTGTGTGCCCATCATCCCAGCAGGCCGTGAGCCAGCGGAGGGCAGGCGAGGCTCTTGCGCACCCAGAGTCCGGTGCGGTAAACACAGGTAAAGGTCAAGGAGCTGTCTCGCTCTTCTGAGGTCGGCTTTGGTGTTTGAAACTGGAAAACAATGGTCTAACTTACTAGAGAACGAACCTAACAGGAGGCAGAGGGAGAAACAGGAGGACTCAGGAGATCACAGGTGTTGACAGGGGACCTATGTGGTCAGATGTAACGAGGAACCAGGCACATCGCAGGGGCTGAGGCCTGGGCGCCACCCAGACTTCCAGGCGCACTCCGTGAGGCCATTTGCTGAGCAGTGGGACTTGAGGCAAGTCCCCCATCTCCGTGACTTGTGCTGAGTGGCCTGCACACCAGGGACAAGCCCACCGGGTCAAAGGGCTCCCTGCACGCTGTAAAGCGACCAGCGTAAGACAGCAGCGTGGTACCTTAGCGTTCAGGTTAGGACAGAGCTTAGCCCTTGTCCTGGGGGCGTGGGCGTGGGAACCGGACCCAGCCAGGAGGAGGATTTGCTGAGAGCCAAGTGGCTGCTAATGACAGAGGCAGGCCCAGAACTCAGGGTCCTCACCCCGCCACGCCCTGGCTGCACAGAGGTCCTGGAAGAACAGGAAGAGGGGCGGCTGTGGGCTACGCTGAACTGCACTGGAAAGAAGCGAGATGGACCCGCAGGATGAGGACGGGCACGTGGCCAGGAGGGGTCAGTGCAGGACTGGTTTGGTGTTGAATCCAGGTGACAGCAGCTGCACGCTCCCCACTTGCCTGAATGCTCAAAGGCTCTCACAAGTGTGCCGCCAGGGCAGCAGGGAGCCACAGAGCTGCTGGAGCAGGGCCGGGCAGCCCCGCCAGTGTGGACACCCTGTTGACCACACGAGACTCGAGGACAGAGACCCCTGCGGCCCCTCCTCTCCCACCCGCGCCTGGAGGATTCTACAGGTGGCGCGAGGCAGCTCTGCGTTCAGCTCTCTCTGCGCAGTGCCTGGCGTACGACCTACGCCCAACGCACAGCAGCACCCTTCCCTGACACCTCAGGCACCCAGAGAAGCCACCCTGCGGGCATTCCTGCACGTCTGGCCAGCAGCCTCTTTAGCTAAGCTCCAGTGACCTGGCAAATGTCCTGAGTCACAACGAGGCCACCGACGCATGGCTCAGCAGCTTTCTCTACCGCCACGCTTTCCCCTGTCCCAGCAACGCTCTCTTGACCATAGTCGAGGAAGTGGCCCTGAGCCCGCCCAGTCTCGCCCCACGCAGGGCCTGGCTTGCTGGACCCCACCGGGCAGAACACCCACCCTTACTGGGCCTGAGTCCGATCTGGAGACCTAATGGGGGCCAGACTTGGGGGACTGAGGGGAAAGAAGCAGGAGGGTCAGGAGCGGGAGGAAGAGGTAAATTCAGGACAGGAAGAAGCAGGCAGCCCCTTGTGGGATCCTCGTGCACCCTCTGATCGGCCACTCTCCAGCCCAGTCTCCAAGAAGAGGCAGAGGCGCAGGAAGGGCAAGAGCTGCCCCAGTGCCAGGGTAGGGTTGGGGTTTCTGGGGCTTCATTCCTCTCTGTGACCCCCACAGCCGTGATTGGGCCACCACGACAAACCGAAAGGGCTCCACAGCACCAGGAGCTGCGCCCCAAGTCCCTGCAGGGTCTGTAAGCAGGAGGATCTGGGGACAGGGGCCTGGAGGTCATGTCGGGTGCAAGGTCCCCTGTAGCTGAGGAGGCAGCTCAAGGGGTCCTTTGTGACTCGAGCCAGGCACCAAGGTGGATCCGTGGATCAGAGGAGGTGACAGGGCCCAGATGCAACACAGCCTGCCCAATGCGACGTTGGAAGCTGGGCTGGGCACCCAGGATGGGAGTCCCTGGCCCCCAGCATGCACTTCAGACCCAGGAGCACAAGGCTGGGAGGAAGCCACACAGTGTCACTAATGTCCAACAGAGAAGACAAACATCCAGAGCTGCAGGCCAGGAGGAAGAGCTCAGAGTTCCAAAGCCTCCTCGGAGGTTCACTCGGGTCCAACCTCAGTCCCTCACCATAGACAGCCTGGCACCGGGCAGCCACTGTGCCTGGATCACGGGGCTCCATCCACCTGGAGAGAGGAGCACGGGACACACATGAGACCCTGCTCTGCCTCAGGGTCTTCACTCTCGGCCACATGACCCAGATGGACACACAGCAGCCGAGCAGACAAGTGCTGGCCAACGTGCTGAGCAGCAGCCTGGCAGCCCCCACGCGGGTGGCGAGCGTTTGCACACTCCCCTGCACACATGTGGCTGACAATCACCCGCGCATCCGAGGGCGCGCGGCCCACCAGCAACAGGGCGCTGTAATCCCCGCTGTTCCCCTGACGCCACACGGAGACACGCTCAGAGGAAAGTGGAGTGAGTCACCGTTTTCAAGGTCACACACCCCAAAGAGAGTTACCAGGCAATGGGATGGAAACAGGTGTGTTGGCCAAAGGCAGCAGCTCCTGGTCAACAGGTCAGTGTAGGAGCAGGGACCCATTCGCTTAGCATTTTTGTTGAGAAACTACAGTGAAAGCCGGGTATGGGAATGCGAGCCTGTAATCCTAGCAACTCGGGAGGCTGAGGCAGGAGGATCGCAAGTTCAAAGCCAGCCTCAGCAACTTAGCAAGGCCCTGTCTCAAAACGAAAAGGTCTGGGAATGTGACTCAGTGGGTTCCATCCCTATGCCCCAAACACAAACAAACAAAAAAGACTACATTGAGCTGGGCTAATGCAGACCAGAAGGTGATCGGCTCTGGAAATCACCCTGATCCTTTCCTGGGCCAGAGGTCGAGGGGAGATGCGGCTCCTGGAGGCACAGAGAGCTGCATCGGCATTGCAGCTTGGCTGCCCAGGGCCTGGTGGAGCAGGTGGGCAGCACAAGGGCTGGGACCAACGTCCCCCAACAGGTGTGTGACAATCAGTCAGCAGCCCCTGCTGCTCGGGGAAATGCCCAAGCCATGATCTGTCCACACCCGTGGCGAGCGGCAGGAAGGTGGCAGCAGGAGCCAGCAGGCCCCTCAGCTGCTTCTCTCAAAGCTTCCCAGGAGCCGAAAGCCCCGGCAGCTGCTGGGACCCCGCAGCCCTGGCAAGCACAGGACGGTGGCAGCGGGGGCTGGAGGCAGTGGGTTTGAAACGATGAGTGACTGCCATAGTGAGGGGGTCCAGCTGCAAAAGGGGCTCTGAACTCAGCAGGAGCATTTGGGGACACCTGGGTCCTGGGAGCTGCTGAGCCCCATAGGAGGGACAGTGCTGCTAGAACCCTCACTAAACCGCAGAGGGACAGGGAGGGACAGGTGGCCTTGGGAAAGTCCTTTCCCCCCAGCGAGGCCTCGGTTTCCTCATCTGTACAATGGGACTGTAGCCTCTGGCAGGAAACAGAAGCTTATAGAAGAAAGTCTGCTTATAAACAGCAAGACGCAATCAGCACGGCCGGGTGCGCGGAGGACGTGGCCTCCAGGGCTGCCCTGGTGGACAAGGCTCTGCAGCTTGGTTCAAGGAAACCTGGGTGGGGTCTCCCCCCTGAGGGCTGTCCCAGACTCACAGCTGCCTGAGGTTCCTGTGCGCATGTGCAGACGTGAGTGCATGCATGAGCTGCCCACATATGTGCATTCTTACACACGGGAACTATCTGCACACGCCTTCCCAGCACCCATCTATCCATGCCGAGGCTCACACTCCGTCTCCCTAGGAACCAGGTGCACCAAGCTTTGGGTCACCTCTGGCTGCCAAAAAGAAAGAGTGGGGTCGGCGAACTGGGGGGTGGGGTCAGCTGGGTCTAATCCCTGCGCAGTGTGGGGACCCTGTGGCAGGCAAGACCTCAGAGACCTCAATCCTTTCAAATTCAGGTTCTCAGCAAACAACAGACCCCTGGTGTTGGCAGGGCCTCTTTCTGTGCCCCTGAACCATTTCCACGGTCCTTGCCTGAAACTTCTAGGCAAGGGGACTCGCCCTTCTGTGACGTATCCTATTTCACGGTCATAAAGCAAAAAAGGAGAGGAAAGCGCCTCTTCGTGTAACAGTGAACTCCACTGGCCAGCGTGTTCAAGGCTCCTGTGCTGCCTGGTGTTGGGAGGAGCTCCCAGGCCTCTCTCCAGGACGGTCCTCCCATCAGCAGCCATCCCTCCCACTGCCATCCACAGTCCCTTTCCCCTGGACGCCAGGTCTCTGCTGGGGCCCTCACTCGCTGCCCACATCCTCCCTTAGGACTAAGCCCTGAGAGGCCTGCTGCTGAGGGCAGAGTTGTGTCCCCCCCAGAAAGATGACCTCAGTGCTCACCCCAGCACCTGTGTCAGTGACCTTATCTGGAAACTGGGTCTTTGCAGGTGGGACCTAGCTACAGTGAGGGTGCCCAGGAATAGGGTGGGCCCCCATGCAGTGACTGGCATCCTTCTAAGAGAAAGAGGAGGGCAACTGGCCACAGACATACAGAGGCAGAGACGGGAGTGACACTGTCACAAGCCAAGGGACACCAGGGATTCCCAGCCACCCCTAGAAGTTAGGAGAGAGGGCTAGAACAGAGTCCTTGGAGCCTCCAGAAGGAACTGGTCCTGCGGACACCTTGATTTCACAGGCCGGGCGGTGCAGTGGCTCTATCTGGTGCCCTGGGAGGGGACGTGGCCTCAGCAAGGGCGACGCAGCAGCTCCTCCCCCATGGCAGCCAAGTCTGTGTCCCTTATTTTGTCCCATAGTTAAGATCACAGTGCGGCTCACCCCAGCTCCGCCAGCCAGCACTGGTGGCTCTTCCCACGTGCGTGCGTCCCTCCGTCCATATAGGACACCTGCATGTGGGGGCTCCTGGGCCCCACCCTCTCCAAGACACTGACACTCAGTTCCCTTCCCTGCACCTCCCTGAGGCCCGGGACCCGGGTCTCCCTTGACAGGCTTCCCAGGCCACCCCTCAGTCCCTGTGCCAGGCACACCCACGGCTGCTGAGCTAGCATTGACTCCCTGCGGGGGCCCCTTGGCTCCCTGATCCTGCCCTGGACTCCAGGACAGGGCCACAGGAGGGCCTCGCTAAGGCCAGCCTTCCCGCAGCCTCCAGGTGGAGGCCTCTGACCTGGGGATGTGGGCCTCCGGGACGTCCCTCGGCTGCCCCATACTTGGCAAAATCTGCTCTTCTGAAAGTAAATGCCACACCCTCCGCCACTTTCTGTTGCTATGAATGAAGAGCAACAAAAACAACATTTTGTGCCAAAGGTGGGGCCTACAGTTCCCAGAGCCAGTTTCCTGCCAGGCCTAGGTAGATCCACAGGAGTGCTCAGTGGTGTGTGTGTGTGCGTGTGTGTGCGTGTGTGTGCGCGCGCATGCTCGTGTCTCTCCACGTGCAGCCTGGGAAGGGTGGAGAGGCTCACGGAAACTCTGGAGGTCAGGAAGACAGCAAGATGGAAATGAGGGCTGAGGACATGTGCACCACCACACACACACCACACACACACAACATAACACACCACACACACAACACATCACACACAACACACCACACATGCACCACACACACAACACACCACACACACACAACACCACACACGCACAACACACACACAACACAACACAACACACCACACATGCACACCACACACC
>PVKS010036759.1:0-19110 GCA_004027875.1 Aplodontia rufa
GTAGCCAATGCCCCACTGTTAGCACAGAAGAAGCCAGACCAGTCGTTGCCCTTTTCCACCCCGGCAGCAGTCAGTGATCTCTTCAGAGGGAAACTGAGGAATGGGATAGATCATCTGTAGGCAGATAGAAAATGGGGACCTTGGAGAATGTGATCCCACAACCCCAGACTAAAACTAGAGGCTAAAATCTTTTCATTTTTGACTGTCTGAATGGAAAAACCCCACTCACGCATAGATGACCAACTCCTATTTTTGGCAGAAACATTCTAACCAAATTCAATGCCTCCATTCATTGTAACACCCACCTTACCCCCCCCCCCCACACACACACGCACACACTCCTTTATCCTGTCATGTCATCTCTTCCCCTCTAACATCCCTGTCAGCAATCCTCCCTGAGGTTTGACCACCTTGTGTGATATCTCCAAGCCCACTGTGACTACTCACCACACTCCCATTAAAATTTCCCTATAAGACCTTGCCTCCAGCTAAAGAAAGTTACCTTCTATCACCTCTCTGGCTGCTTCAATTATAACTAGGGAATCGTCTTCCTATGTAGAATTAATATTTATGTCTGTTTACACACTAACTGGACAAAGACTTAATATCATCGATCCCAATCATTATATCTTTTAGATTCTGGAATGATAGATATGGAAAATTATCAGAAATCACTCATGAGAGCCAGATTGTAAACCCCCTACTCTCTGTTTCAAAATCTACTGATTGAGCCCCTTATCAGAATCTATTGGCTCCCGGTCTTTATAAGAAAAATCACACTCTACCAAAACTCTTGTTTTAACCAGAAAACTCAAATCTTGGTCCACTGCCCTACCTCGTTCCCTCTGTATCTACCCCAGGCTGTAAGAGGCAAGTAAGTTCCAGACTCCACTAGGCCCAACCCAGCAGGTTTCTCCTGAATAAATAAAATAAACTTCATTTTTCTCTTTCCTTACATTATGTATTGTCTGAAATGTTTAGTCTATTTTACAAACTAACTTCTGTCATAAAAGGAAACATTTCTAAGACTAATTTCCAATGAATGACATGACCTGTCAATCTTCTTAAACCTTTACTAGATTTATGGTTTCACTTGAAGGGCAGGTGAAAAACATGAAATGCATTTGTTTATTTGAATAAATTTCTTGCAAATACTTTCAAGTAACAACGCCATAATTTTTAAGTTTAAATAGCAGAAGAATAAAAGGAATAAGTTGGTGACAATCAAAATTATATGTTTTAGAGTAAATGGTAAGAGCAAACAAAAAGGTAATTCCTAAGGCATCAGTCTTATCTTTTCTAAAATATTCAGGAAGAGCTGCAAAAGAATAACTTTTAGCTGCTGCATATTAAAATGTAGAGTTCTCTAGACACTCTTATTTTCTGAAAGAAGCAAGTAGAATCCTTCCTGTAAGTCTAATTTGCTTTTAAATTCTGTATTCACATCACAAAAGATTTCTTAAAAATAAAAGAGGGAAAGGAGCAACACTGCAAAATTTAAAAATAACAAGGCAACAGGATCATCCCTAGGAATTTCACCTTTGGGAGCTGCCACATTCCAATCGATGGTAAGAAAAAATGTGGAATGCATTAATAAATAAATACTAAGGAAATTCCCAGAACAACATTTTGTATTATATTCTACTCACTTCTTTACAAAAATGACCTTTCCAAAGATAACTAAATATATCCAAAATAATTATAATAATTAATAAATAGCACAGACTTTTGACTCAGAATGACTAGTGTTTAAATAAGAGATACACAACTTGCTTATATGACCTTGGGCAAGTTACTTAGCCTCTCTAAGCATTAGTTTCTACATAGTTAGGACAGAAAAAAATGTATTTCTGGGGCTGGAGCAGTGGCTCAGCAGTTACAGCACTTGCCCGGCATGCGCGAGGACACAGACTCAAACCCCAGCACCACATACACAACAAAGCGTTGGAGCAATAAAAGTCACATGAAAAGCTAAATAAATTTGATTCTCTTTTTCTTTTTCTCTCACTGTGCCTCTCTCACTTTACCATAAAATAACAAAAACAAAAAATCTATTTCTATTGTAATAGTTATTATAAATAACATGATAGTACACACAAAAGCATTTAGGCAAAGGATCTGGCACAGTATAAAATGAGAGCTCCTGTTAGGACTATTCCCTTGCATGTACTGTGTTCCCCAACATCATTGTGATGTGTATTTCTCCCTGCTATTTCAAAATTGTTAATAGGTTCAGAAGCATCCATTTACCTCCTCAAATATATAGCTTCGTGCTGTATTATCTACAGTGTCAAGTTTAAGAGAACATTTTAATAATAAATTAGAGGGGAAAACAGTGATTAAAATTTGGTTCTGGGGCTGGAGCGGTGGCTCAGCGGTTTTGACACTTGCCTGGCAAGCACAAGGACCCAGGTTCAAACCCCAGCACCACGTACACAACTGAGTGTTGGAGCAACTAAGGCCATGTTAAAAACTAAATAAAGTTGTTTCTCTCTTTAAAAAAAATAAATAAATAAATAAAAATAAAATTTGGTTCTGGTTATAGCTATATAATAGGTAGATATTTTATATTAGTATCTATAAAATAGATATAAATGCTTATATTTGCATATCAGCCTTTGTCCTTTATTTTCATGCCCACTGTGGAAAAGGAGATTCTGCCTCTTTTTAACCCTCCATAGTCTCTAGACCAATTTTTCTAGGACTGTTGCTTAACCATCCACCTTAGAAGCAATTATTTTAAAAATATATTCAGAATTGGGACTATGGTTTCCGTAACTAAGCCTGTAAGAGCCCATATCCATTCCAAAATAGCTGCTGAATTTCATAAATCCAGCAATTACTACTCGCTCCCCCTAATCCCTCACAGCTTCTCCTAAATGGATATTTTTTGCTTAAATCCATTCTAAACCAAATGGTAAAAAGTGTTTTCATAAATGCAGTGTAGTAGTTTCAAGGCCAAGATAGCTTTGTTGGGCACGGATATTTAAACATTTTTCTAAGAAATTCAGTTGAAATTCATACTATCACGTAGCATTTCAACTTTGCAATACAGATACCACTCCAAAACAGTACTTTCATGTGCATCTTGGAAGAAATAAAGGGAAAATGATATCAACTTTCACAATGTCTCTGCAGTCAAGTTCAAGGTAAGATGGGAAGTAATAAAGTTAGAAGAAATAGTAAAAAGAAAGTTAGATTAAAGAAATGATAAAAAGAAAGTTTAGAGTTCAGAAAAATTGAGAACAGAATCTTAGGGTTTACTAATGCAACTGTGAGCAAGTTATTTGTCTAAGTTTCAGCTTCCTTGCTTAAAATGGGGCATTTATTAAATGTCTTGAATATTGAAAAGATTATTTAAAAATAGATATTGCTTAATACATAGTAAAACTCATAAATAGAAGTATCTTTTGTGCATAACTGAACAGAGTGTTTCAGAATGACTTGGAAGATTCTGGAGAGACAGCATGTCCTGAACATAAACCTCAGTGTCCCCCCTCCTCCCTCATGCTTTATGGCTTAAAATCGCAGCCAAAGAAGACAAACTGAGTGCCCATTCTCCATTGAGCCTGACAGGAATCCAGAAACCAGGGTCTTGAGGTAATTATTTGCACCATGGTACACTGAGAGATAAGCTTTGCCTTGAAGATCTTGAGTAGATTTTGGGAGGTCATGATTATGTGGCATCTGCAAATCTACACAGGAACTGGAATTGGGACCACATTGCTCACCCATTTGGAAGTTAAACAAATATTTAGGGTCACTTTGCATCTTAGCAGATATGGAAGCATCAGAGAAGCTCTTTCAGATTATGGCTCATCAGAAGATTTCAAGTCCTCTACACATTCATCTCAAGCCAAGAGGAATAAAATCAGTAGGGCTGACACCCTCTCCTAGTTTGCAAGCACTTTTGAAAATCTGACCTAATTTCTTCCAACATGCAGTGGAAACCAGCAACCTGTGAGAGAACTCCCAAGCTGAAAATCCCATACTGAAGGCTTTTATTTTAAATGGTTCATAAGAAAAATGACAACTGGATATAAATGAAAAGCAATATAAGCATCTAACAATATCCTTTAGATACTAAAAATAATCTGGAATTTTTTTTAAAAAAATCAGTAGAGAAAGTGAAAGAAAAGAGGAAAACTTATATATTGGCCAAGATCATTTTCAAACATAGAGAAAAGTATACAAGAATATAAAAAATCATGAGAGAAAGGTTGAGTCTGAAGGAAAACATGGATTTGATATGCAAATAAAAAGAATTTCAGATGAAAGAAAATGAACAGACGGAAGAAAGAGAATAATCAAGCCAACAATAACAAAACATTTTCTGAACTGAAGAAAAACTTGAGCTGCAGATTTACAGAGTTCACTATGTCCCAGAAAGGATTAATGGATAAAAAACACACTGTTACATGCATCCTGCAAAATTATTCTGAACTTCTAAAATGAGATTAAACTCTTTTAAACTTCCATGCAAAATAAGTTTTGAAATAAAGTGTAAGAGTAAGATTCAAACTTATCTGAAATACCATACTCAGACAAGACACCTGTCTCCTGGGATGGAAACATGCGAGAAGGTACCAAATATCAGCTGAGCAAGACTGGAGACTTTGGGAGAGGAAAAAGAAAGAGTGGCAAGCTACCTGAATTGAAAGTGCGTGCATAATTCTGTATGGATGACCTCTGTGAAGAGGTGGTCAGTTGATATGTGATATTCTAATCCTGAATTCCTTTTGGAACTCTTTTTATTGAAAAGTGCTTACTTACAAAATATTGCACATATAAAATTTTTCAAATACATTAAGAAAATGAATACCTATGATCCAAACACTTGACTGTCTCAATACCTTAACCCTAGATTGTGATCCCTCTATCTTATGGCACCAACAAGGACTGTCATTTTCTTGCTTTTTTTTTTAATTTGTGTTTTTTAAAAATACATGGACATGTCTCTACATACCATATTTTGGGGGGTTTTTGTTTTTAATATTTTCAAAAACTGGCATTGCAATGACTACAGCTTTTGATACTAATGCTTTATGCAGTAATATACCCTTTAAAACCATTCATGTTTTTCTGTAGATGATTCACTTTCACTTTAGAATAATGATCTGCTACACTAACCCAGTGCAGTTCACCCTATTTCCTATTAGAGAACACTGGAGGTCACTAGTTATAAAGAGCATTGCTACAAATAATTTAGACACAGTTCCTGGTGGAAGATTTCTCAAGGAGTAAAATTAAAGATATTGGCTTATAATATCCTATAGATATCCATTCAAGAAGTTAATGCCAAATGTGGCTTTTATTTCCAAAGTAATATTTTTCTAATTTTTACGGTCACAGCTGAAATTTAACAAAATTTGACATCGCCATTAAGCAAGGATTTCTAAATCAAAAATGGTATATTAAAATAGAAAGCTCAGTTAAGTCTGGAATCAAGGGGCTGGAGTGGTGGCTCTCTGGTTGGAGCGCTTGCCTGACATGAACAAAGACCTGGTTCGAGCTCCAGCACCATACACACAATTTAGTGTTGGAGAAGCAAACAAACAAACAGAAAGAGATGAATAAATAAAATTGATTCTCTCTCTTTAAAAGAAAAAGACACATTAAACAAACTTCTCAAAATATAGAGAAGCTAGAGCGGAGCGAGGATGCCATCTCCCTTTGTGGACAAAGGAACATTGAGCTTGTTCTTGTTTTTAAACAATACTCTGCTTCACAGAATTTTACAGTATACACTCAAGCAGCTAACACAGATTTCATTTTTAATGTTCCCTCAACAAGTTGTCCTAGCGGTGGTGTGTGGAAAAGTAGACAATTTTATGTTTTTAAAGAGACAGAAGGACAGTGAGAGAGGGAAAGAATCAACTTCACTTAGTTTATCATGTGGCTTTCATTGCTGTGATACTTTGTTGTGTATGTGGTGCTGTGATTTGAACCTGTGTCCTTGCACATGCCAGACAAGTGCAGTAACTGCTGAGCCACCACTCCAGCCCCTAGGTAGACAATTTTTAAACATTCTCCTTATTTGAAAAATAGATATTCTTTGACAAGACAAAAAAAAGTACGAAAATACCGAATGCTTCATCCCATTTGCACTACCTTACGTGTCTGTATGTAATTTTTTTGAAATCTTTTCTAGAAAAATACAAAAATATCTGATAGGATTTCATTTTGGTTACGTTCGTTATGATTATTTCACATAATGTGAAAAATACACAATCTGAGCCTCCCCCTGCCAAATTGTCAAATATCAAGAAAATAAAAATATTTTAACTGAAGTAAATTTTTTGAATTAAATATAAAAATAATTCTTCCATGATAACAACAATCCAGAGGCCTATGTCTAGTTTCATAGGTTTAAGAACCAGAATTCTTAAAAATATTTAAAAGTTTTTTATGCTTTTTTGCTTAACTCTTCCTACAATTATGTGGTTCCTGTCTTTTGACACTGTCTCATGTCTAGTCACTGCCTTTTTATTCCCTCATCTAAAAAATCAGCTGCATGGGGCTGGAGCTGTGGCTTGCCCGGCAAATACAACTACGTAAGTTCGAACCCCAGTACACAGTGAAGTCTCAGAGCAACGAAAGCCACATGAAAAACTGAATAAAAATTGATTCTCTCTCTCTCTTTCACTATCCCTCTTTCTTAAAAAAAAAAAAAAAAAAAAAACAATCAACTGTGTTCCTTCCTCACCCATTTCTTCTTTTTGCTTAATTTTCTGAAATAGTCTTTCCTTTCTTTAACTCCTCAGTTGCAAATTCCTACAACTTCTCCATTAATCTGTAAGATCAAATGTTCCTGGATTGTTAAATGTAAGCCTCAACTTCACTAAGAAGCAATATCCCTACGATATAGATTACACATATAGTAGGCCATCAGAATATGTATAAGCCATATAATTAAGCATTGAGACCCACAGTCTAGTAGAAATCTTAAGTATATTACTTTTGAATTAAATGCAGAAAGATGAACACTGATACAAAGTCATGCCAAAACCAAAAATTTGAAAACACGGGAGATAAGCACTAATAAATGCCTAGATAAATATTTATTCCTTTCTTGAAAGTTAGCTTTGCCTTGATATTTAAATCATATGTACCTTCTCAAGACCACACAGGCAAAATCAGTGCATTCTAACAATAAGATAAGCTGAAAATTCAATTTACAATTTTTCTCAAACTATAAGCTGAAAGTAACCAAATGTAGTTCAGAAGACACCAAAAATAAGAAACATTTATAAAAGCCAATGCTTGTAATTACATATATACCAACATTTGAACATCTGGAGTGTCCAAAATGAACATATACATATGATGGTACTTATCATTTGACAAATGTAAATGCTTTAAAATTAGAAAACCAATGTTAATCGAAATAATCACATCAGGGGATTTGGACCAATAAGGTGAACATACTGAAGCTTCATAATAAAAGATCTCAGCACTATATCTTGAAAGTTGAATTCCACACTTAGGTGAAAATGTAGTTGTTTAGATCTGCAGCTTCTGATCATCAAAACTTTAAAAGGTAATTTTTTAAAAATGAAAAATGGAGAATTTTACTGAGGTTTACTTCAGTATAATCTTTCAAAATATTCTTGCATTTAGGGTTTGTATTTATAAAGGACTCACACCATTCTGCGCCAGAAATCCTGACCTGTTAATTTCCCACACTGCAGCCTAACAGCCTTACCAGCAGCTCAAATGTCACCCCACCCTCTCTTCAAATGGAGTTGAGAATGACTAAGAACACAGGGACTGCCTACTACTTATACAGAGCTGTCAACTAAATCTCAGAAACCCATAATGCAAATTCATAATACAGTAATAGCGAGACGCGGGAGCCCCTACCTATTTTGAATTTTGATTCTGAAGTTTATTCTCACCATGTCCACAACAAGGTATTAATTCCTTCTTCTGTGCTGAAACATAAGAATTCTGTACTGATGGTAAGACAAGGAGATTCTGGCCATTTAATGTCTCTTGAGGGAAGAGATAAAAAAAAAATCAATAGAGTCCAGATTAAGGCTTATTTATTTATAAAGATATTTTCTTTCCTTACCCAAAGAATGCACACACACACACATACACACACACACAATTGTAAAAGTTTAATTCCATAGAACATAGCTTAAAGAGTCAAATGTAAGATATCAGAAAAAAATTAAGTAATCTAATTTTCATTCAACTAATTTTTTTTCAAAGAGAGAGGGAGAGAGAGCAAGAGAGAACCAATTTTATTTAGTTTTTCATGTGGCTTTCAGTCCTCTGAGACTTCATTGTGTACGTAGTGCAAGGGTTTGAACTCGCATACTTGTGAATGCCAGGCAGGCACCACAACCGCTGAGCTACTGCTCCAGCCCTCATTCAACTAAATTTTTAACTTGAAGCAGAATGCCTCTGAAAAACTGTTGGAATAATATTTAATATATTTTACTCAAATGAGAGTGCTTTTTATTTTTTAGAGACAAAAAAAACTGTTATAGATAGGTACGATTTAATGAAAGCTATAACTAAGCAAAAAAAAATTCCAAATTAAAAATAAAATGTTACATAGTTTTCAGGCTTGATCTTCTCCTCCTTCTGTATCCTATAACCATTTGTCAGCAAATGTGGTAGGTGCTTTTCCTAACACCTCGTAGACACTATTTAGTGAAAAAATATATAATTTGGAACATCTCATAAATACCAGGCAATATTCCAGCAATAAAGTGATGACCAAAATGGATTAAGATTTGCTCTCTTGAGCCTGTTGTTTCAGTCAGCTTTAGTGTCTCTGTGACCAAAATACCCCATATGAACAACTTAGAGGAGGAGAAATTTATCTGGGGTTCAGTGTTTCAGAGGTCTCAGTCTATGGACTTCCAACTCCATTTCTCTGAGCCCAATATAAGGTGGCACATCACAGCAGCAGGGCCCAGCAGAAGAAATCTGCACATCTCTTGGTGAGGTCAGGAACGGGATGGATTGTACCCTTCCAGGGCAGCCCCTAGCGATCTACCTCCTCCAGCCATGCTACAGTTACCACCCAGTCAGTCGATCCAAACTAGGATGGACTGCTTCGGTCCATCTGATCACTTTACCTTCAAACATTCATGTGTTAACATGGGAGCTTTGGGGGGACAATTCATATCCAAACTATGACACATGTGTTCTGAAATGTTCTGCTGTTGTGAGTGATATCAAGAAAAGTAAAACGAAGCAAGGGAAAATTAGAGAATGCTAATTAAAGAAATTAAAACCCAAAGAGGTACTAAGTGATCAAATCCTGAATGATGTAAGGAATTGGGACTTCCTCCACTGCATGTGCAAGAGACCTGGGGTTTTCTCTGTTCCAAGAGTACTCACATCATATTATTTCCCCCATCTAACCACTATTTGTACCATTCTCTCTCTAAAATATCCTCAAACTCTTTTACTGTCTTTGGAATCCAATCAGTTCTTGGCAAGTTTCAATGCTTTCTCCAAAACCCCAATCAACATTCACCTTTACCTTTCCTGTGCTGTTAGCCCACTTAATCGTGACCTGTACCAAAAGTCACTGCACTTAGAATCTGAAAAAGAAGAGAACTGATGCTTACGAAACTTCTAACACGAACCAGGAGATTCACACATTATCTAATTAAATACTCCTGATGCTTTTATAAGTGTGTTGTCATTCAATTTTCCAGATGAGACTTGAGCTTCTGAGAGATTCTGATCATATAACTAATGAATGGCAAGTCCAAAATCCATATCTAGGATTTCATACAACTATGAAGCTCATATATTTCATTTTATTTACTTACTTAATCACATATATGTTTATGGTTTTATATTTCAAAACTGCAGTTTGTCTCATGCCTTATTTCCAAGATTAGGAGGTATATGATTTGCAATTATTTGGCCTAGATTTTTGTTCCCCTTCTCCTTTGCATATCAAATTCTTCAGGACCCAGCATGCCACTTTGCTTTTCCTAATTAGTTCAGATCACCATCTTGTCTCTCCTCTGAACTCCTATTTATTTCATTTGGAATCAGAATTGCAAAAATTAGTACCCATTTATTTTTCTAATTGTTTGATTCTTCCTCTCTCTCTCTCTCTTTTTTCTTTCTCTCTCTCTCTCTCTATTGGTCCTAAGACCAATTCTTGGTACAAATATATATATATATATATATACATATTTGTACCAAGAATTGGTCTTAGGAGCTAGGAGCACTTAAATACTAAGGTACATTTCAGGCCTGCCCAGCCTTTTTTTTTTTAGAGACAGGGTCTTGCCGAGTTTTTTGGAGCCTTGCTAAATTGCTGAGACTGGCTTTGAACTGGGATTACAGGTATGTGCTACCATGCTCCACAATTGTTCAATATTTTTTAAGCAAAATTATTTAACAATCGAATGAAAACTCTGGATATTTTCCCCAGAAAAATTAATGAGTATAATTACAATATTGTGCATACCTTAAATCCATCCTTGCCTTGAATGCCCTGATTTGAAGGCATTTATTTAAGCTTCTAAAGGAAATTACATGTTACTTGAGAGCAACAACTGTAATTTATTTTTTCTTAAGCTTCCCACAGTGCCTGGCACTGTGCTGTTGAATAAACACAAGTGAATGGCCTGTCAAAGAATCTTGTTGCTTTGGGTAATTTAAAGTGACAGCTTTCTAGCATAAACCTATCTAATTCCATGTTGCTAAATAAAAATGAATGCATTTTGCATAATCCAATGTTTAGGGCATCATAATGGTGGAGTTCAGCACCATAGGGTCAAGGTCACCAAGCAGTGAATTCTGAAGCTGGCTGCAGGCTCTGGATTTACAGGTTACAAAGTAACAGCTGAAGGGAGTTGGAGGGATAGCTGGGCTCATCCTGGGCTTTCATATTCCCGGCCTCAAAGACATTATCAGA
Organism: Aplodontia rufa; assembly: GCA_004027875.1. Classification (NCBI taxonomy): domain Eukaryota; kingdom Metazoa; phylum Chordata; class Mammalia; order Rodentia; family Aplodontiidae; genus Aplodontia; species Aplodontia rufa. Next base: position 10,904 of record PVKS010036759.1, read on the forward strand.
AGAAAATGTCTTCCTAGTGATATTTTTAGAATTGCTACTTATAATAATAATAGTAATAATAATAATAACAACAACAAAGTTACAGGAAATATTAGATTCCAAAACAAGCATATAAAGATTCCAAATAAAAGCATCCAACAAAATTTATTGTTATAGGTGCTGGGTCAGTGGCCCTACAGTTAAAGCACTTGCTTGGCATTCTGAGTAGGTGGGTTTGAACCCCAGCACAACCACCACGTACACAATAAAGTGTCAGAGCAACGAAAGCCACATGAAAAACTAAATAAAATTGATTCTTTCTCTCTCTCTCTCTCACTGTCCCTCTCTCTTAAAATAATATTGTTATTAATCCTTGCTCCAATTCACTTATACCATTTCTTTCTTTTATTCTTTCTTTCTTTCTCTTTCATAAAGGAGGAAGAGAAAGAATCAACTTTATTCATATTTTCACCTGGCCTTTGTTGCTCCAACACTTAGTTGTATATGTGGTGCTGGGATTAGAACCTGGGTCCTTGTGCACGCCAGGTAAGTGCTCCAACCACTGAGCCACTGCTCATGCCCCAATATACTCCATTTTCTTATTCAGATTTAAATAAACAGTCTGAGGGAACTGATTGAATGTATGTATTGTAAAACAGAAAAATACTATAGGAGCAAACAAACATTTTAAAATAGCCAAACAGGAACAGTGGGAATAAATGACAAAAGAAGACAACTATCTTAAAATTGAGATCACTAGATAACAAAGAGGATAATACAGGAATATAGGATAATATAGGAAAGGTTAGACTGTCAGAAGGTCCTGTACCTGATATGCTCTTTCCTAGAAATATCAGCCCATACCCTAGATGTGCCATCCTTAGAAAGAAGACACTGAGTTACCCTCTTACCCATGCAAACAGATGCAACTCATGGTCCATACAATTTATTCCCTGTAGCCTTCTCCCTCCATAGAAAACAATTCTGCCTCAACCACCTAACTTCAGAAAGCGGTATTCATCTGCTCCAACTCTAATTTCCAGCCTAGGGTTAAAAAAGCTTCCCTTTACAATTGTTCTCCCTATGAATCCATTCACATAGCAACAATTTTTTTTTTCCTGTTTTGGGCACAGTTACTCCCTGCCTCTCATTATCATCAGCAATTGGGCTTTTTTGCATTGCAGTTAAATTAAAAAAGAGGTGGGGTAGGGGAGATGAAAAGAAAGAAATAACTTCCAGATTTAATTACATATTTGTCTCCATGCACTGGGAAGTTTCTGGGTTTAAAGGCTTACATTTTTGTGTGTTTTCTGATGCTCTGAGAAGGTTTTGTTTTGAATTCATTTTGCCTACTCATTTCAAAATACACAAAGAAGAAAGTCTGGGGAAAGACAAGCTGCACTGTCAACAAGCTGGCCCAAGGCTGCTGTTATTATCCTGATGCAGACACCAATCGGGTAGCAGACAATTGCATAACAAATTGTCTCCAAAAAAGCTACAACACTGACTTTCTTTTGTGCCCATTGTTAAGACCAAGGGGAGTTTGGGAGAGTCCAGATGACTTTGGAGATCAGGCACTATTTTTCCCCATCCAGACTACCTTGCTACAGTTTTCAGGAGTACTGTTTAGCACTTGTAATGCTGATGAGTGCTCAGGAATTTTTTTTTAGAGGAAATTAACAACCTATGAAAATAAACTAAAAATTTAGGTAGAGTTCCTACATTTGGAAGGATAAATCTGAAAGAGGAACAAACCTTAAATTTATAAAAATATAGATGGTAGTACATGATAATAGCAGATATGCACACTTCCACATTTGTAATGATCTGTAAATATGGAAATAATATTATCTTCACCAACTTTTTTTCAACAAAGATCATATTTAACACTTCATATTTAAGTGTTCTAAACAGTGCAAGCTATCTGTAATTTAAGACAATAAAGTTTGGCCATTACCCTATTGAAGAGAATGCGAGTAACTTAAGTTCTTTCAGTTAAATGATGATGGTCATTTACTGGGCACCATTATAATTAACTGCAATGTGCCAGACATCAAGGTACGGCTGAGGACAACACACATTTGTCACTGTGGATTAACTAACATTGCAGGGAGAGGACAGATAATGAACATATAAACAAACGTATACAGTTAATTCAGGTATTACCAATATGACTGCTGCAAAAGATGAAGCTATGAAATGAGCGGCACTTGCAGAAAAGCTCTCTGAAGAGTGAAGTTGAGCTCCAGTCTCAAAGCTGAGAAGAACCAGAAGGAAAAGCATTCCACCCAGGAAAACATCAAGGATCAAGACCTGAATGAAACTGAGAAAGACCAAAAAGACCAGGGTGGCTGGATAACTATGAGAAAGCAGATTATAGGAAGAAGTTGGAGGAAAGGATGGGCATTAGAAGTTATGGTAAGGGCGGATAGATTTTATTCTGGTTACTTTGGCAATTCAACTGAAGGCTTTAAGAAGGGATGCCATTGCAAAATAAGGTGACTACAGATAATGAAAATGCACAGTATATTTTACAAAAGCTAGAAGAAAGGATTTTGAATGTTTTTAATCACAAAGAAATGATAAGGAGATATATTTAACCTGATTTAAACACTACATAATGTATGCATATATCAAAACTTCACATAATACCTTAAACATATACAAATTTTGTTTTTATGTATCAGTTAAAAATAAATATAGGGCTGGAAGAGTGGCTCAGCAGTTACGGAGCTTGCCTGGCATGCGCAAGAATACAAGTTGGAACCACGTACGCGCGAAGTGTTGGAACAATGAAAGCCACATGAAAAACTGAATAAAATTGATTCTTTCTCTCTCTCTCTCACTGTCCCTCTCTCTTTAAAAATACATAAATGTAATTTTTAAAAAGAAGAAAAGCAGTGGTATTTGATGTCAACTTCAGATAACACTCCAACTAATATGGAGACACTAAAGTGAGCAAAGGACAAAGATGTCGGTTGATGGCCCAGGGAGGAAAGCGGTGTTGACGATCATATCCCTTTCTACCACCATGAGAGACAGAACATGTAACTGGGCAGAATATAGTACAGTTTAACTCTGGCATCCTTGAATTTTATACTCTTGTTATTTATACACAGAAAAAAGCACAAAGGAAAAGGGAAATTTACTCACTAAACAAAGCTGGTACCTAATTTTACTTTTGATCAACTTCACTGTGTAGTTCACTTGCCTGGTAAGAATCCTCCTAAATCATAATGAAGGCACTAAAATTAAACAGAATGAAATGAGGGGGATGTGCTGGGAAGGGATATTGGCCAAATTATATTGTTATATTGTGAGCATGTATGAAGATGTAACCACAAATCCTATTATTATGTACAAGTATAATGCACCGAAAATAAAGGTAGAGAAACAAAAGAATAAAACATTGCACCAAATAATTGAAATGTTGCATGGAATATGCTTGCTGCATATCCCCTCCCAGTGTATCCTCTAAGGCATTTCCTTTTCACTCAATGGTCCTGTCAGATAAATTAATATTGCATATGACTTGATAACTGCAAGACTAGGATCTGAGAATGCTCATAGTTATTTTCAGGAATACCACAAATACCCTGGAGAGAGACTGTCAAGTGAGCTATTTCATATATAATGTTAAAATTCAGATATTCTTTAACTTAATTTGATGAATTTTCTCAAGATAGATCACTTAAAAGCATCTATAACAGAGATAGCAAAAAAGATTTCACTATAAATAGCTAATATTAAATACCACCTTTGTATTTGTAAAATGTTTTCTCATGTAATGTCTCTATGATCCTCAAACTAACAACATGATGTAAAGTTATAATTATTATTATTACCTCCAACATACAGCTAAATAAACATGGGATTCTCAGCCAACACCTGGTAGAATAGGTCAGAATTTAAAACCATTCTTCTGACTATCAAATTTATGTTGGCTCTATCACCCTACATTGCTTGCATTTGGTGGAGACTCTTTCCCCAGCAGCTGCCCAGTGCCAGGGTGGAGAACCGAGGCTTTGAAATAGGCATGTCCAGTACTCTGCAATTTGGAAACTTCTTTGTGTTAAAATTTTCAGTTTCCTTATATATAAACCTCACTCTACACTGGCCTTTTAATTTCTTTTCTTTTTTTTCTTTTGAGGATTAACATGATGTATGCAAAAAGTGAAACATGATATCTTAAGCAACAACAATAACTCAGTAAATGTTCATTTAAGAAATGAATGACCCTTACAGCTATATGAGGAACATACCCTAGTTGTGTTTAGGAAAAAACATAAAATTGAATTAGGCATGAGAGGAACCAGGCGGTTTCTATGCTCTACATAAAGTTTTCAAAAAGGATTCCCAGCTCTTCTCCATTTCACTTATAATTAATAGAAGACAGGAGATTTGTGTAATAAACACAGAATGAATAAAACAAAAGGCCAAGCCTCTCAGGAGCTTTAGTTTAATAATTCTAGTCATATGCATTTAAGGAGTGGGTAGAACAAATCGTTTCCCACTATCCCCAAACACTTTATTATTTTAATAGTTGCAGAGATTCCGCAATATGGCAGCATTGCATTTTCAATACTCACATGGATTTATATCACAGTATAGACTCAAGTTTACTTGGGCATCCTGGCAATGAGGCTTGGCACACAGTGTCTTTCCTGGCTTTCTACCAGAAGCTATAGCCTCCTCTGCATCCCATAACCGTTTATCTGAATCATGCAGGATTTACAGCTGGGAGTGAACGTAGCAACACTCTTCATACTGTCGTTTCTTGAGTCCAGCCAGTTTTTTACACAGTTGGAAAAGAACCATATGCTGTCTCCTAAGTCCCAGGGACTGGCACTCTTGAGCTTCTGAAACTGCATGGACTGAGGCCACAAATGAAGCCAAAGACATCTAAAGAATGTTTTGACCCTGCCACAGTAGCGTGAACGCTGATGAAAGACCTTGGCAACAGGAAACACTGCTACAAAGCATTCCTTGATCTATGACTATTAATTATCCTGCCAGGAAAGGCAGTGGCTAGTCCTCAGAATTTCTAAAGAGGAGATGTAGGGGCTCCATGGTATGCCCACTCAGAAGACCTGGAGATTGTTCTCTCCGCTCTTTCCGATTTACATCTTTTCCTTTCCTTTTACTCATTGCAACACGTTTTCCCTTAAGTACTGCTTGGAGTATGAATCCACAAAAGACTTACTCCTATACATTTTTTTAACAATAAGTAATACTACGTTCCTATGGTTTGGATCAAAAATGACAGCCAAGGACCATGTGCTAAATACTAGGTCACCAGCCTGCAGAGCTATGGAGAAGTGGTGGAAACTTTGAAAGATGAGGCCTGGTTGAAGGAGGTGTGTCACTGAGGGTGTGTCCTTAAAGGGTATATACTATCCTCACCCTTTCTCCCATCCCTCTTCTCTCTCTGCTTCCTGGCCACCATGAGGTGAGCAGCTTTGCTCTGCCACACCCTCATCTCTATGATGTTCTACCTCACTGGGGACCAGAGGGATGGGGCCAAGCAACTGTGGACTGAAACTTCTAAAAGTGTGAACCAAAATAAATCTTTCCTCCTCTCAGCTTACTTTTTTTTCAGGTATTTTACCATGGATGGAAAGCTGACAATATCGTACGTATATTACATCTCCTTCTACTCCTCTCCATAGCTAATACAGGCAACACTCCAACAGGAGCCCTCGCTGCAGCGTCTGCCTTCCACCCCCCAGTCTTCTGCATTCTCTTTGGACCACGGGGTACATGCTAAGACTAGCCTTCATACCCTCTCTTTTCCCCTCATTCCTAGCCCTGAACAAAATTCCCAGATCTTAACTTATCTCAGTCCTAGTACTCAACACAAAGTTTAACCAGCGCTAAAGATTTCCTGACTTGGCTTTTAAATGCATATTTTATTGTAATGGATTCACTATTAATTATACCTGAATTTTCCAAAAATCTTCCCTTTGAGGAAAATTCTTTCCCTCATAAAGAAACCAAGCATTCTTTCCACCCAAGTCAGCTGATTTGGAATAATTTGCTAACAAGTTCCCTTTTTCATTCTACAATTAGTTACTGAGCACAGAGCCAGGGTCTAGCATAAGGTGCTCAAGACATGACAGTGAAAAATATACGTGATTTCTGCCCTTGGGAATGAGCAGATGCTTAGCAAAGCAATCACACACACAACTAGAAAATGCAAGTTGTCATATGTGATAGGAAAAAAATATAGGGGTGGGAGGGAATCAGGGAAGGTCCCCTGAGGAAGTGATTGCCTTTGTCACAGGACCGTAATCACCCTTTTTTGTTTAATTGTGCTTTTTGATGAGCTATTGAAGGCAGAATGTTGTATGAGTTTGGTTAATATTCTCCACGTGATTCAAATACTTTGCAGCTGTGCCGAAAGAGCCAAGTCCTGCTTCTTTCTTTTGGAATTTCCTATGGAACGGAGCAATCATGCCCATGGCATATTTGGACAGGCGGGGCGGGGGGGGAGTTATTCATTTGTCCACTCAGTTGTAATGACTGAGGAGAATTCTCCATTCTGTTTCTAGTGTTAACCAAGAGCCTTGCCTCTATTTCACAAAGAAAAGTGAGGCCCTTTGTGTTGAGTTCAGCCAATGATCTCTCCAAGAACTGGCTAAGAGAAAAAGGCAGAACACAGAGCTCTGGATTACCAGCTTCTCAAACACTGACCCAGTGTGGAGAGTGAGTGATCAGAATCCTGCCATGGAGGAGACAGCTGACAATGCTTCCACCACTACCAAGACAAAACTCTCAGTCCTCCCCCAAGAAGAATGCAGACTTTTTACCATCCTAAGATACTTTTAAGACACAACTGTCAATCTCTTCCAAGAAGAGAGACATTTCTACCCTCCAATATAACAATGTACATCTGTTAGTGTGAAGAGAGAAGGGAAATGGTAGTTATATTTTACCAGTCATATTAGAAGGCACCCTACAAAAACTGACATCCAAATGTCACAAGAGTCCTAGAGGCAGACATTATAATTCTATTTCACAGACATGAACATTGAGTCCCAGGCCACTTACATGGTGGAAAGAGACACTTCATTCATAACTCAGGTAGGATGGAACATAAGAATGGTCATGTAGTAAAAGGACTATGGAACCTCTGAGCAGAGGACCAGCCAATTCCTAACTCTTCCTATCTGTGGCTGAATAATGCTCTTCACCTAATCCTATGATCAAATCAGTACTACTATATTTAAAAGGAGAAAGACAATATTCACCTCCTTATGTTTTCAGTATCAAAGAAAATTATGTCAATGCATATCAAAAGCTATTAAGCATGCTTTTTAGTAAGCAAAACAGAAATTCAAGGACAGAATTTTCTTAGTTGATCTTCTAGGGCAAATAAGGAGTAATACAATTAAAAAATATCAAAGCAAGCCTGCAAAAACAAACATTGGTTTTGATATGACTACAGAATATTCATTATCTCCTTGTATTGGCTAAGGTTGTATAATAAAACATCAGATACTAGTTAAAATCAAAAAGCTGATATGACTACAGAATATTCATTATCTCCTTGTATTGGCTAAGGTTGTATAATAAAACATCAGATACTAGTTAAAATCAAAAAGCTGGAAAAATATCAAGCAGTGTTGTAGGTCATAGTTTTAGCAAAACAATCTATTTTTTGAAACTTTTATTTTAATCAGAGAACAATTTATTTCATATCTAAGGCCAATCTGGCTTAATAATTTGCAAGGACATTTTATCAAGTATTTTAATTTTTAAATCAGATCTTTAGCAAATTTTAGGTAAAATAAAATCCCATCTAAATAAGTCAAATAGTTACATTAAATGTATTCCTTTAAAATGGTAGTACATACTCATGGTTAGGCAGAATCAATATAATAAAGATGGCCATTCTACCCAAAGCCCTTTACAGATTCAATGCAATCCCCATCAAGTACCTATGGCATTTTTCAGAGATATAGATAAAGCAATTCTCAAGTTCATATGGGACAACAGGAGACCCAGACTAGCCAAAACACTACTCTATAGAAAGGAAGAAATAGGGGGTATCTCAATCCCTGACCTGAAATTATATTACAGAGTTGTAGAAGCAAAAACAGCATAGTATTGGTATCAAAACAGAACCGAAGACCAGTGGAACTGAATAGAAGATCCTGAGACAAATCCCCATATCCTTAACTATTTGATATTTGATAAAGGGGGCAAAAGTATAGTGTGGAAGAAAG
>PVKS010036760.1:0-19093 GCA_004027875.1 Aplodontia rufa
TCATCCAGTGAGGGACATCTGGGTTGTTTCCATAATTTAGCTATTGTAAATTGAGCTGCTATGAACATAGATATTGCTGTGTTGCTATAATGTGCTGATTCTAAATCCCCTGGAAAAATACCCAGGAGAGGAATAGCAGGATCATATGGTGGGCTCACCCCTAGTTTTTTAAGGATTCCCCACACTGCTTTTCAGAGGGGCTGTACTAGTCTGCAGCTCCACCAACAGCGTGTTAGTGTGCCTGTTTCTCCACAGCCCCTCCAGCATCTGTTATTGTTTATTTTCTTCATCTTTGCCATTCTGACTGGCGTAAGGTGATATCTTTATGTAGTTTTCATTTGAATTTCTTTGATTGCTAGTGATTTAGAGCACTTTCTCATGTGTTTATTGGCTTGATCAATGTCCTCTGTTGAGAAGTTTCTATTTAGCTCTTTGGCCCATTTATTGATTGGGTTGTTTGTGTTTTTGTAGTTGAGGTTTTTTGAGGATTTTGTAGATTCTGGATATGAGGCCCCTGTCAGAGGAATCACAGCCCATGATTCTCTCCATTTCCGTAGGAAACTTCTTGATTCTTTTGATTGTTTCTTTGGCAGTATAAAAGCTTTTAGCTTTATGGCCTGGTGGGTGAAATCTTAACTTAGGTAAATGTATTTGTAGATCAGTAAACCCAAATGACCTCATTACACTGAGTAACTTCTCCCCTAATCTCCTTCAGTGCTTTCTCCACCAGGGCTCACAGTGCTTAAAATCCCACTTTTGGAAGAGTTTAATTCGGTCACTCTCCCCTTTTACAATAGTCCTGAGTAGAAAGTTGTCCTTGACTGTTTAACTCTGGCTGGTGCAAGTTTCCTTTGAAAATGCCAAACAATTAAAATCAATTTTTCTTAAAACTAATCAAACCTTGGATATATACTTATATTTATACTGTTGTAACCAAACACAATATGAAGAGTAAAATGGAAGCAATTTCACACAAATTCTTATCTGAGAAGCTCTTACAAGTCAAATTCCTTTTGCTCTCATTTCTTTAGGGAGTTTTATGTTTAGCCATTTAACACACCAAGTTGGTATGTTAACATTTGAAGACACATATTTTTGTAGGGAATTAACTTTTTTTCTTTAGTTTATCCCCTTAAATTTTACTAACATTGAATTAATATTATCTGTACATAGAGGCTGAAGATGGCAAAAAGATACAGTAATTTTCTTCTCTGTACCTCTCGCACCAAGGATATTTTGAATACCCGTTCAATATTATGTCACATGCTATTTGAGAGATTAAATATTTGGACTAGTCAGTTGCATTTCTTTAACATGATCTCTTTTAAACATGTCATTGTTAATGATTATTATCAAAAACAATAAAAAAAGAGTGAGAAAAATTATCTTTGCTAAAAAGTGGAAATTTTAAGGGTTTTTTGTAGGAAATTTAGATTCTTATGGTCTTTTCAGCTGATTTTATTCTGATAGCACACTTATAGCTTCCTTGAGTTTCTAGGGGTTTTAAATAGTTTCCTTTTTGGAGGCTTGTTATTATGTTTTTATAATGTGAGCAAGAGATAAAAATTTTTTCTTGGTGTAAATTAGAGCTGAATAGGGAAAATAAAGCTTAAAAATTACTTTTATGAGATAAAAATATGCTTATGTGTGGTGATGTTAAGTTTTTGAAGACCCAATTTAGAGGAAAGAAAGTGTTCTTTTCATACAAATACACACAGATTAGAAATAAGGGACATTTAAGAACGGAATTTCCAATAGGCCTCAACTATCTGTTCTTTGAACAGATTTAAGTCCTTCCTCTTTGGTCACTATACTACCCCTGTACACTGATTTTACTTTTTGAATCATAAATTGAAACAATAGTCTTAACAATTATAAATTTACTCCAAAATTCAGCAATTATAAACTGTTTATGTATATTTGGAAACTGGTCTTAAAATCTTTTCCAGGGGGTAGTGGGCTAAGGTTTAGCTACTCTATCAGGGTGTTCTTCCTAAACGTAGTGAAAATGTTAGGTGGAGTAGTCATAGAATTGGAGATAAATCTTGTACTGGGAGAAACAAAAGAAACGAAGAAACCACCACCACAACAAAACCGTGAATACTAAACAGTAAACTTATAACACACTACATTGATAGAAGAAAATAGTTGAAGACACATTTCTAGCTTTTCTCTGGCAGCTTCAGCAGGTGGTGCTGGTGTGCTTCTTATAAGAGAGGCCCTGAGCAGAGAGGTGGTGATCTGAAGGGCTGAGGAGGTGTGTGACTCTCTTCCATAGTCCTGTAGGGAGGAAGAAATAGGCAGTCCAACAGAAATCAGCTATAATCACCTTATAGTATATGTGAATCAAATATGCACATACAGATAAAAATTTATATTTGTAATGACAAACATTATAATGAGTTATATCTGAAGAAAAATATCTAGTAAAAGATATATTTTAAGCTTTGTAACTATATTTAAATTTTTTTTCTCAGTCCTCAGTTTTCCTAAATTTCTTTTAAGTTGTAGAGTAATCCATTTGCCAAAGGCTAAATTATTTGGTAAATGGATAACTAAAGTCAGCAGTATGCGACAGAACAGTGCTTCTCCAAACTTATTGAGATACAAGCCACATAAAAACCTTGTAAATGCAAATTTCCATTCCCTATATCTAAGCAGAGCCTGGGGTTTTACATCTCCAAAAGTCCCCTGATCGTGTTGATGCTGTAGGTCCACATTTGCACTGTGGGTGGCAAGCAGTGGCAATCTCTCTTAACTATGTGACCTTGATGAGGTGGTTTCATATCTTGATTTTCTAACAATGAAAGAAACAGAAAAATCAAATAATACCACTTTTACTTTTGTTTCGTAGACCATCTTAGGATTCTATAAAGTACTGCATTACCTACCAAAGAAAGTATTGTTATATTTTATATGTATTTGGATGATAGGTTGAGCATACTGACTTGAAAATTTTAGACAATGCCAAGCAAAACAAAAATTGTTATGTAATGTGAAAAGTTTATTTAATTCAAAATTTAGTTTCTAGATTAGACCCGGAAGTGACCATTAAAATACAAGTGAGCAAAATGCAAGTTATATAAGTGAAAAAACTGACAGTAAATCTAAAAACTGATGGGAATACTTTGCTGAAGGAATAAGGAAGTAAATCCAAATCATTTTAATTATGTAATTATGAATTAAAATAACATTCCAAGAAGGAATGAAGAAATAATTCTGAGTCATTAAATTGTATGACATTAAGAATAAATTAATATATCTACGGAATATAGAGATAGGCCAAAGCAGCTTGTTTAGTACCTATTAGTGTTAGTGGGGCTAGTTTGTGCTCCTTAGATCAAGTCTTATGGACAGTTTGATACCTGGTTTCGTGTTTGACCTAAGTAAAGTTTGCCACCACATACCGTTTGTCCATATGTATCTCAGCAGTAGAGTGACAACAAACAGCAGTTTTACTGGATTGGGCATTTGTTACCTTTGTAATTAATGCTTGCATGTTCAGCAACTGAATAGTTTCAATAAATGACTTCTCAGAGATGCAGGCAAATTGAAGCAGGACACCTAGACTCTTACACAGAAGTGGTAGAATCATTTGGTCATTTGAGTAATTGATCTCCCTTTTCTTAATGGTGACTTTGGAATTTTACAACCCAAGGTCTTATTCCAGTTTGGTAATTTAATAATTCTGGTTGGCACAAATGACTCAACCTCCCTGAACGTCAGCTTCTTGTAAAATGCAAATATTAGTAGAACCTAATTTGATAGGGTTTTTGAGAAAATGTGATTTAACACATGAAAAAACAGTGTGGTATTTGGTAAGCCATCAATGTAGTTTGGCAGCTAATATTAGTCATTGTTATTGGTAGTTATGCTGAACTACAGAAATGGACTCTGGATCATTTTCTGAACTCTTAGATTATTGTTACTTTGGGATCATACTGTCACTTAGAATTCAACTTTCAGCTATGAACTAATTACTACAGTTTCATTTACTTTAAAATTTTTTTCCTTGTAGTTATTATTTTAATTTTTGGTAAAGGTATAATCCTCTCAATATGAAGTCACACTAGTTAATTATTCTAACTCTTCAGGTAATTCTGAAGATAATTTTTAATATTTTGAATAATTATCATTAACAATAACGTATAGTTTATTCTTACAAAAGCATCTCTTATAGTTTTCACATTACCCTTAGAAAACCATGACAAGCTGAATTTTCTAAAGGTGAATTATCCTAAAGGTGAATAGAAATGTTCGAATTCAGCTGCGTTTAGTGGGTTTCGCACATGCTCTATGCATTGGTAGAGTTATCCTTCTTTAGGGCTAATAGCAATTCTATCAGGTAGATAGGGAGGTAGATGTCATCAGATATTCACAGGTGAGGAATTAGATTTAAAGTGTCAGTACAGTTCTTGTTCCACGGTTGCACAATTTATAAGCAGCAGAGAAGAATCTCAAGCTAAGACCTCATTACTGGAAATCTGCTTCTCTTTTCAAAGCCACAGAGAGGCTTTGACCTTAGCTATGAGTTCAGGGAGTGTGTGCAGAGGGAGTGGAGTGCAGCTGTGTGAGTTGGATTTGAGATTGTGTGTTCCCTGAGAGTTGCTAAAGCGGCTTCTGTTATTACTACATATGCCACTTCACAAGCATTCTTCAGAAGGATCTCCTTTCTCCTGCTGACACTGCCTGTGGCTGCGGGGTGCACTATTACTGGTCATCCCAGCCCCCACCACTTAGGCTCAATGATAGCCTTTACAGAATCTAACCCTACCTATTCATTGCATTAGACCTTGTAGTTGGAATCAATTTGATTATCTTATTAGACCAATATATATTTCTTGAGCACCTACTATGTGATGTAAGATCATAGGAGGATTCAGATAGATGTATGAATTACAAAATGTAGTGGATGAACAAGTGATTGCAAGTTGTGAAAATTATAAATATGAAGAGTCAGTGGGGCAGCAGGCTATTGGTTCAGATGATGAGTAGGAGGCAAAGGCAGGCTGATTGGGGAAAGGCTCTCAGTTTTCTCACGTTACAGATTAGAAAACCAAGGTCCCAGCAGATATAGGAACTAGTGAAGATCACTTAGGCATGTGGTAGAAAGGACAACACTGGGACTATGTACCCTCACTGCAAGACTCAGTCTTTTCATGTGATGGTTTCTTATGAATCAGTATTTCCAGTTAACCTAGTAAATTATAAAAGTCAGCAACTTATATATGATTGCTGCTATAAATATATGAATTAAAAATGAAAAGAAAATCTATTAAGAGTCAGTAAAACAGTACAGAAGGTAAAGCTAAAGTGAATTTTTGGTGCGTGTCAGTGAATATATGTAGGTATGTTGGAACATGTACAGACTTTTTTGTTACTATTCCTTAAACAATACAACTAAATGCATAGTATTTACATGGTATTAAACATAAGAAGTAAATTAGATATTATAGTGATTATTCAATTACTTAAATGACAGATTTTTTGGGAAATATTATGCCATTTTATAAAAGGGACATGAGCATCCATAGATTTTGGTACTTGAGGAGGGTCCTGGAACCAATCTCTACGTATCCAAGTTAGAAACCACAGGCTGTGTGTGACATTTAAGATATGACTTTCAGGGAAGATAGCCCTGGACAAGGGTAGTCAGAATAATCCCAGGATTTTCAGGAAATGTACATTTTATTGACACCAGCAATAGCACGTGTTGGCCCCAGGGGACTGTGAATAAATTCTTACCTCTAGCACTTCAGGTCCCCACCAGCTGAAGTGCAGCAATCAACATGTGGAATTCTGGTCAAATAAAATGGAAATTATTAAGAAAGTGAAGCTAATTCTACAGCATAGAATGTAGCACCTACACAGAGGATTCAGTCACATCAGTGTTGGAGGATGGGATGCTGATACAAGTAAAATAAGCCAAAGAATTAGCACATGAGGTCCCCAGCAGGGCTGGCCTCTGAACTTGATTTTTCAAATTGAGAGTTGGCAACTGTGATCTCACTCCTTTAGTCTGCCATGCCACAGATTTCTAAGTCACGGTACAGAAACAAGCAATTGTGCATATTTAAAATGAAAAGCTGCTGAAAGGCTACTGTGACTGATTATTTGGAGCCTTTGAAGGCTAAATTCTGTGGATATGTGGCTGCCCTTCCCTGCCATGTGTTCATGAAGTGTGTGGCAGGGTCTACAGAGAGCAGCACAGAGCCAAGGAGGAATTCCTCAATGAGTGAAACAAATTAAGCGAGTCATTGCCAAATCTTCAACCCCAAGAACTCGTTTTAGTTGTTTTCTTTTCAATGGACTCAAAGTTTAGATTATTTTTCCACAATGTACTTGTGCAACTAAATAGATGCCACATGGTTAATTATTATTCATATGCATGAAATCACTAATAGGAACTGATTAATCCAAAAATAACTAATGTCACCACCTTGAGTTGTCATTATTTTAGCCAAAGCAAAACAAAATACAAGTTAAACAGAACTAACTTTTATACTTAACCTGTGGTGTTTAATCTAAGACTAGTTTCAGCTTCTATAATCACTGGGTTAAGTTTCATGAGTTTGTCCTCCTCCCTCTCTCTTATTCTGTTTTTCTCTCACCACTCATTGAAAGTGAATGTGTCTATCTACATTTATCTATCTATCTGTCTGTCTGTCTGTCTGTCTACCTACCTACCTACTTGCCTATCTAATCTATCTATCCATTGATTGATCTATCATCTATCTACATATTCAATCTATCTTTATCTATCTCTATCTATCTTACTGGCATGGTTAAAAGAACCAGAAACTAAGAAGAACAGGAAACCATTGTCACTTTTAGATATGAAAATGCCAAAGGAGAAAAAATGTCAGGGAACCCTATAAAATTTGGAGCAACACAGGAAGACCTGTTGCTAGGAGCTGTAATTTTGGAAGGATACTGAGACTGCAAGAAATGCAGTAAGAATGCAGGAAAGAAATTCCTGACCCTATTTCCTTTTGTTCTTCAGTCTCTTCAAGGGCACTACCCTGGTGGAAATCCATTGATTCAGTTCATAGAGAAGAGCGTCCTGGGGTCCCCACAGGAAGAAATGGGTGGATAATGAATGTATGTAGAGAATGTGAATTGAATGAATAACCAGCACACATACTCTGGTGGATTTTAAACATCCCAACTGAAAGGTTACAATATTTTGCAAAATTGGCATTTGATTTTTATATAGCTTGACTTAGTATTTATATATCACATGAGAAAATATTACTAAACCTGTACAAAATGAACTTCCTGACTTGGTCCTAGGTGATAAAAATTTATTTAATTCTGAAGGCCATGCAAAGATAAATGTGTTATTGGTGTTGCCTTTGGAATCAGTGCAAAAATATTTTCCAGCATTAGCCATTTCACTAGAACCAGACCATATGTTGTTTCCTAGAATAGCAAGATTTACTTTGTTTTTAGAAGAAAACAACAGAATGATTCCCCAAAAGTATTTTTGTAAAGCATATCAGATCTAGATTTGTGTTCTTCTTGCTTGAAAATATGAGAGATACAATTATGTTTAAGCAATCATAGGTCATTAACATTCTAAAAATATATCCAGTGTGCTCTGTAAGAAATGAGAGACAGTTTTCATAATCTTAGCTCAATGACCAACTTCATTTCTGTCCAATCAATGTTCTTTAATGTATGATACATGCCTCCTTCATTAGGCAATAATCCAAATGCTGAAGTGATATTTGTTCATCATTATAGAGTAAGATGATATTGTTCTGATCAACTCATGTTAGTGTACATAAAATATGTGTATAATGTTCAGTTTCCCCTTAAATTGCCTTCACTCTACTCAATTTTAGTGGCACCTACACAATGCAAATAACAGTTCTCTAATTATTCTTCTAGGGAGCCAAATCTCCACTTGAAGTCATTAGGAATAAGAGTAAATATTCTTTTCTTTGAATTTATTATAAAATAAATTAATTCCTTTAGTTGTTTCTTTTGTGCCAAAGTGGGGGACAAGTTGAGCAGGGGCCAATAAATGACTGACAGGAATGATTTAGCAAAAATGACCTAAGGGCAGAAATAATTTCTTGGCTAAATTATATTTTTCATCTTAATATGGACTCCACTATTATCATGAAAACAGCTCCGTGAGATTCTCTCCCAGGCCTTCCACTGAGGCTGGGAAGTATTCTAATGTATTTCTCTTTACTGATTAGTTCAATTTTACCAATCATTTAGCTCTGTGCTAGCTCAAATACTGGTTATATTTGTGATGCATAATTATTTGACATTTTTCATGGGTATATGGTTAGTTTTCTTTTTGTCTGGTGAGAAAAGCTTATTTCTACATTTATTGAATTATAACCTGTTGTTTAGTGTTATGAGTAGTTATAGTTGAATACAAATAATAGCCAGAACTAAATCATTACCTCCTCTCTTTTAAAAAAATTTCATCGAGGAGTTGTGTACAATCATAAATGCATATGTAGTAACAATACGATATACCCCTGATCCTAATCCAGAATCACCCCCACCCCGGGCTCAAGTCTTCTATATTTCCTCCCTATAAAAGATATAAATATCTTTACATATATGTATATATATGTGTGCATATATGTGTATATATATGTATGTGTGTATATATATATGATTGTGCACTTTCCAGAATTAAACAATTGCATAAGTATTATTTAGCTTCTCAGGAGAGTAAAGAGTAAGATACATTGTTGATTTCTCCCCATTTCCTTTCATATAATCCCTCCCTCTTCCCTATATCCCACCTCTTTCCTCCCTTCCTACATATCTATGGTTCCCCTAGAATTTGTTGCTTTGACTTTGGTGAGTCTAGTACATGAGCTTGACCTTTCACCCAAGCCTGGGCTTTGCTCTAGCCCATAGAAATGAGGGAAAACATTGGACCCTTGAGTCTCTGTGTTTGGCTAATTTTGCTCAGCATAATTTCTTTCATGGTCATCCTAAGACCATAATATTGTTTATAATAGCTGAGTAAAACTCTCTCTCTCTCTCTCTCTATATATATATATATATATATATATATATACACACACATAGATATATAGATATGTATGTATGTATACACACACATATATATACACACACACGTAGCTTTGGATCCATTCATCCAGTTAAGGGAATCTGAGTTGATTCCATAATTTAGCTACTGTAAATTGAGCTGTTATGAACATTGTCTTTGTTATGTCACTGTAATGTGCTGATTCTAGGTCTTTGGGGAAAATATCCAGAAGAATGGTAGCTATTTTGTATGATGGATCCATCCCTAATTTTTTGAGGAGTCTTCTACACTGCTTTCCAGAGTGGGTGTACCAGTCTGCAGTTTCACCAACAGTGTGCTAGTGTTCATATCTCCACACAACTCCTCCAGCATCTGTTATTGCATATATTGTTCATCTTTGCCAATCTGACTAGAGTGTGAAGTGAAATCCTAATGTATTTTTGGTTTGCATTTTTCTGCTTGCTAGTTATTTAGGATACTTTATCATATATTCATTGGCATGCTTGATTTCCTCTGTTGAGAAGTTTCTGTTTAGCTCTCTGGCCCACTTATTAATTGGATTGTTAGTGGTTTTGATATTAAGTTTTTTAAGTTCTTAGTAAATTTGGGATATTAGTCCCCTGTAAGAGGAATATTAGGCCATGATTATCTCCAATTTGTAGGTTCTTTCTTAACAGTTTTGATCAATTCCTTGGCTGAGCAAAAGATTTTTAATGATATCCCACTCATTGATTTCTTTTCTTTTCTTTCTTTCTTTCTTTCTTTCTTTCTTTCTTTCTTTCTTTCTTTCTTTCTTTCTTTCTTTCTTTTTTCAGAGAGAAGGAGAACTCTGGTTTATTAACATGGTGGTCCCAGAAGAGTTTTGGACTCCAAAGATCTGAGTACTGATTCCTGGTTTTATGCCATATTTATAGACTTTCTAGCATTACCTCATTCTTGTCTTCTAATAAGATTTCCTTTTAGATTACTTTATAGACAGCTTTTACAGACTTTTGGGGAGGTGGGAAGTACATGTACAGAAGTAAATATGATAAGGTACTTGGGCTTGTAGCAGGCTGCTGTGGTAAGAATGTTTTAGAGAAATAGACACAATATGAACTTTCACAGCTCTATAGCGTTCACTGATCCATAGCTGAATATCACTTCTTTTTTTTTTTTCCTTTGTGTATGTGGTGCTGGGGAATGAACCCAGGACCTCATGAATGCCAGGAAAGTACTCTACCACTGAGCCACCTCTCCCTCTCCAGCCCCTTGATCATTTACTTTTTAAATTTTGTTCAATATAGTCTTGCATTTTTGAGAAAATCATTGTTATATATTCATGCATACATGGATATTGACAAAGTGAGTTAAGGCCACTCCTGGTTAAGGATCCCTCCATCCATTCCTCAACCTCATGTCTTCTAATACCTCCATTTTATAGATAGAATTGAGCTTGTACATGTATATAAATTTTTGAAATTTTTGAGTGTCTCTGCCTGCCTGTGTATAGTTTGGCTTCTCATGGGAGTCGAGTGTTCCCAGCTGTATTGATAAGCTCCTTTTCCCCTTCTTCACCTCCTTGCCTCCTTCCTTTCTCCCCCCACCTTCATAATAATGGCTCCCCCAAGCTTATATGAAATTTCAACTTTGTTGGATATATTAACTAAACTTAGCTAACTTTCATCCTGTCTGAGGTTTTAGTCTAGCTTCCACATGTCATAGAAAACATTGGGCCCTTAAGTCTGTTTTTGGGATATTTTACTCAGCATGATTTTTTCCATTTCCATCCAGTTAGCTACAAATGCCATGATGTCATTCTCTTTAATAGTGGAGTAGTACTCCATTGTGTGTGTGTGTGTGTGTGTGTGTGTGTGTGTGTGTGTGTGTATGTATATGTATATCTCATAGTGTTTGAATCCATTCATCCAGCAAGGGGCATTAGGTTGGTTTCATAGTTTAGCTATTATAATTGAGCTGCTGTAAACATTGATGTAGCTATGTTTCTGTAATAAGCGAATTCTGGAACTTTTGGGAAAATACCTAGGAGTGGGATAGTTGGGTCATAAGGTGGTTCCATCACTAGTTTTTTGAGAAGTCTCCACATTACTTTCCAGAGTGGCTGTACAAGTTTGCAGTCCCACCAACAGTGTGTTAGTGTTCATTTGTCCCCAGAATCCCTCCAGTATCTCTTTTGTTTATATTATTCATTTTTGCCATTCTTACTGGTGTGAGGTGGAATTTCAGTGAAGTTTTGTTACATTGCTAGTGATATAGAATATTTTCTCATATGTTTATTGGCTTTTGGGACTTCCTCTGTTGAGAAGTTTATTTACTTCCATAGCCAATTTATTGATTGGACTGTGTTTTTGGTGTTAGGTTTTTTGAGTTCTTTATATGTTCTGGATATTAGTCCCCTGTCGGAGATGTAGCAGGCACAGATTTTCTCCCATTCTGTAGGCTCTCTCTTGACACTATTGACTATTCTTTAGCTGAGCAGAAGGTTTTCAGCTTAAGGGCTTCCCACTCATTAATTCTTGATTTTAATTCTTGTGCTTTTGGCAGTCTTGTTAAGGAAGAAGGTGCCTATACTGATGCGGTGGAGTATTGATCCTATTTTTTCTTCTAGCAATTGTATAATTGCTAGTTTAATTCCTATTTTTTATCCATTTTGATTTGATTTCTGTGCAGGGTGAGAGATAAAGATCTAAATTCAATTGTCTGAATATGGCTGTCCAGTTTGTCTAGCACCATTTGTTGAATAGGCTGTCATTCCTCCATGCTATATTTTTGCCCTTTTTGTCAAATATCAGATGGTTAAAGACTTATTGGTTTGTCTCAGTGTCTTCAATTCTATTCTGTTAGTCTTCATGTCTGTTTTGATACCATTAACATGCTGTTTTTGTTACTATAGACCTATAGAAAATTTCAGGTTAGGTAATGTGACACCTCCTGTTTCATCTTTCTTGCTTAGTAATATTTTTGCAAATCTAGTTTTCTTGTTATTCCAAATGAAATTGAGAATCGCTTTTTCTATATCCATGAAGAATGTCATTGGGATCTTGATGTGAATTGCATGAATTTGTACAGGGCTTTTGGAAGAATGGCCATTTTTATTACATTGATTCTGTCTAACCAAAAACATGTTTTTCTATCTTCTCAGGTCTTCTTCAATTGCTTTTTTAAATGTTCAATATTTTTCATTGCAGAGGTCTTTTATATCCTTTGTTAGATTAATGCCCATTTATTATATTCTTTCTGAGGTTGCTGTGAATGGGACAGATTTCCCGTTTTCTTCTTTGGTAGATTTGCTGCTGGAGTATAGGAATGCTGTTGATTTATGAGTGTTGATCTTGTAACCAGGCTATTTGCTAAATTCATTCATAAGCTAGTTCTAGAAGTCTTCTGATATAGCTTTTTGTGTACTCTGGGTATAGGATCATGTCATTGGTAAATAAAGATAGCTTGACTTCCTCTTTTCCTATTCAAATTCCTTTGATTTCCTTCTTTTGTGTTATAACTCTGACTAGGATTTTGAGGACTACATTAAATAAGAGTGGTGAATGTGGACATACTTACCTTGTACCCTAATTTAGTGGGAATGGTGTCATTCTTTCTCCATTGAGTATAACATTGGCTATGGGTTTGTCATAAATGGCTCTTAGAAAATTAAAGTATGTTCCTTTGATTTCTATCTTCTCCAGAGTTTTGAGCATAAATGGGTGCTGAGTTTTATCAAAGGCCTTTTCTCCATCTATTGAGATGATCATATGGTTTTTTTCATTAATTCTCTTTAAGTGATGAATCACATTTATTGATTTGTGTTGTTGAATCAGCCTTGCATTCCTAGAATGAAGCCCATGATGAATTATTTTCTTAATCTGTTATTGAATGCAGTTTGCTATTACTTTATTAAGGATTTTGCATCTATGCTCATCAGGGATAGATTTTTAAAATAGATTCTGATAATCCATTGGATTTCCATGGGGTCAATGGTGATCGCTCCCTCTTCATTAGTGATTTTGTTGATTTGCTTCATTTCCTTCCTTCTTTTGGTGAGATTGGCTACAGGCTGTTCATTTTTATTTAGCTTTTTGAAGAATCAGCTCTTTTTTCATTGATACTTTTTATTTATTTATTTTTATTTCATTGACTTCAGCTCTGATCTTGATTATTTCCTGTCTTCAGCTGGCTTTGGGATGAGATTGTTCTTCCTTTTCTAGAGATTTCAGGTGGAGCATGAGCTTATTTATTTGGGGTCTCTCCTGATTTTTAATATAGGCATTCAGTGTTATAAATTTTCTTCTTAAGAATGATTTCATGATGTCTCAGAGGTTTTGATATGTTGTCTTTATTGTCATTTGCTTCCAAGAATTTCTTGATTTCCATTCTCATGTCTTTCTTCTTGGATCCATTCTTCCTTTAATAGTGTATTATTCAATCTCCATGTATATATTTAGTTTCTGTTATCACTTTTGCTGTTAATTGCTAAGACCATGGTGTCATTGTCTGAAATGATACATGGGATAATATCTACTTTTCAAATTTGATGAGATTTTCTTTGTGAACTAGAATGTGATCTATTTTGGAGAAACATCCATACACTTCTGAGAAGAAGATAAACTCAGCAATTTTGCACTGGCATATTTTCTATACATCTGTTAAGTCAATTGCTTTATGCAGTTGTTTAGCTGGAGGTCACTGTATTGGATTTTTGCTTTTATGATATGTCTATTGATGATAAAGGAGTATTAGAGTCTTCTAGTATTATCATGTTGGGGTCCATCAGTGGGTTTATGTCATGGAGTAATTTTTCCATATACTTGGGTTTGTTGGTATTTGGAGCATAGACATGTATTATGGTTATATCTTCCTTTTACTATGATGTAGTGGCCTTATTTATCTCTTCTGATTACCTTTTGGTTAACATCTACTTTGTCAGATATAAGTATTGCAACACCAGCTTGCTTTCTTGGGCCATAAGCCTGGTAGATTCCCCCCCCCCCATCTTTTCACACTCAATATGTGGATGTCTCCTTTAAGCAGCTATTTGTTGGATTTTTATATTTTGACCCAATCTGCTAACCATTGTCTTTTGAATGGTGCATTGAGACCATTCTCGTTCAGTGATTTCATCCTGCTCCCTCTCTTTTGGCTTCTTGGTAGGGGAGTTGTAGGTCTGAGGTGAAGTTTTTCTTGTTCAGTTCCTCATTTTTGAAGAGCTTCATTTGTATCTTTGAATTGAGGCTTCCTGTGGGAAAGCACAGGATAGTTATGTGGTTGTGGTTCATAGTCGTGTTTTATTAATGAGTTCTGTGCTCTCTTAGTTGTCTTTTGGGTACAATGTACTTTTATTGAATTTCTTCTGTTTGTGGGTTTTGAAGATTATTTCTTTGTTCTTCTATCTGGAGTTTGTCTTTGATAATTCTTTACAGTGTTGGTTTTCTGTTCATGAATGCTACCAGTTTTATCTTTTTGTGAAATGCTCTTATTTTCCCTTTGAATTTGAAGCTGAATTTTGCTGGGAATAATATTCTTGGCTGCAGTTTGTGGTATTCAGAGATTGAAATATCTCCTTCCAGGATTTTCTTGCTTCTAGGTTCTGAGCTAAAAAGTCAGAGTTGATCCTTACTGACTTAGCTTTGAATGCAATTTGGCATTTCTTTCTTGGAGGATTTTAATATTATTTCCTTGATTTCCCTGTTATAAATGTGGAATATGATGTGTCTCAGTGAGGTTTTCTTTTGATTAGGCCTATTCTGTGTCCAGTATGCTTTCTAGATGAACATATCTGAGTCTATTCTAATATTGGAAAACTTTTTCTTTAAATATATCATTGAGAATGTTCTTTTGCCATTCGTTTGCATTTCAATTTTTTCTTGCATCCCAAATGCTCATAGATTGTTTATTCTTATTATATCTCAGAAATTTTGAAAATTCTGCTCATCCTCTTTGAGGTTTTTTCTTTTTTGTCATATGCGAGCTTAAGTTTACTGAACCTGTCCTTCTTGTCAGAAGTTCTTTCTTCAAGAGCTGAAGTTCTGTTTTCATGAGAATTTAGTTATTAAATTCTTCCACCATTCCTCTGATGTGATTGACTGCAGATTTTATCTCTGTTACTTTTTTCTTGTATGTCCATTTATTTGATAATAGAGCATTTCTACTTTTAAGTTTTCTCACTTATCCCCCTCATTAAATCTTCTTTAAGTTCATTTTTACTGTTAGTAATTAGATCCTTGATAATTTTTCCTTGGATTTCATCCTGCTCCCTGTCTTTTGGCTTCTTGGTAGGGGAGTTGTTGGTTTGAGGTGCACTTTTTCTTGTTCAATTCCTCATTTTTGAAGAGCTTTATCTGGATCTTTTAATTGAGGTTTCCTGTGGGGGAAAAAAGCAGGTAGCCTGTGGCTTCTTCATTACAGGTCTAAGAGTCAGTTCAGACACCACCTCTGTGAAGACCATGTTCTAGACTCCAGGCCAAGGTTCTGGAACCTGTTGGGATTGTGAGGCAACTGGTTGCATTTTTGATGTGCAGTGGCAGGGATGTATCATTGGGTCCTGATGTCCTGGATGCATGGGGTGGGCCAGAATAGGCTTGCCTGCTCACTGCAGTGGGAACTGGGATCCTTGGTGATGGGGATGGGCCCAATATAATTGCACCTGATGGCTATGCACTGCAGCTGTGTGATGCTGGGCAAGGGTCCTTCAGGTATTCTGGGGACTTGCCAGCCTGGGACCAGAGTCCTGGGCCTGCGCAGTGGGTGGGTGAAGTGATTCCAGGCAAGGGTCTTCTTTGGGGGTATCCTGGGACCAGAAGCCCTGGGCCTGCATGGCAGCAGGTCAGATGACTCTTTGCAAGGGTCCTCCTCAGGGTTGTGCAGGGAAGCTGCTGGGCTGGGACCAGAGTCATGATTCATTTTTAAGGTTAGGGAAAAAAAAATTGTAGTTTTATTTTGTGAGTCAGAATGACAAGTTTTGTTAATTAATTAATTGACTTTATTTAATACTGTTTTGTGATGTTATTTAATCTTTAGGGGTCTTAGTATCCTCACATGTAAGTGGGTAATAACACAAATATCTGTGTTGCTAGAATTAAGACAGTATGTGTTGTTTGCCAAGTTCAGGGACTGGTGTATAATGAATATCTGATTAATATTAATTCTTTTACTTTCTTCTTATATTTCTTTATTTCTTTATTTTTGTTCATATAACATAACCCACAATAATTCTGTAATTTAAAGGAACTAATCTGAGGCATGTGTGTATAAGAAGTCACCAAGAGGTCAAGAATGGAACTGCATGCCTATAATCCCAGCTACTTGAGAGGCTTAGGCAAGAGGATCTCAAGTTTGAATCCAGCTTCATCAATTTAGTGAGGCCCTGAACAACTTAGTGAGACTCTATCTAAAATTTAAAAAATAAAATAAAACAAAAGGGCTGGACTTATAGCTCAGTGGTAGAACAAGGCTGAGTTCAATCCCTAATATCCAAGGGAGCAAAAAGCCACCAAGAATAATAGTCAGTTATAGCTTCAAGTTAGAATATATTCAGCAATACTCATCATAGACTAGCAGGAGAAACAGGTAATCAGAAGAACATAGTATATAAATTACCAACAAAGAGAAAACTCCTGGTCAAGAAGTCTAATCAAAAAGTACTACAATTA
The DNA here is from genome assembly GCA_004027875.1 of Aplodontia rufa. Classification (NCBI taxonomy): domain Eukaryota; kingdom Metazoa; phylum Chordata; class Mammalia; order Rodentia; family Aplodontiidae; genus Aplodontia; species Aplodontia rufa. Next base: position 16,672 of record PVKS010036760.1, read on the forward strand.
TATTAATTCTGCCTAACCATGAGCATGGAATATTTTTCCATCTACTCAGGTCTTTTGCAATTTCTTTTGTTACTCTTTGATAGTTTTCGTTGTAGAGGTCCTTAATATTCTTTGTAACGTTGATGCCCTAGTATTTTTATTTTTTTGGAGGAGATGGTGAATGGGAGAGATTTCCTGATTTCTTCTTCTGTGGACTTGTTGCTGGAGTAAAGGAAAGCTAGTGATTTATTGGTGTTGATCTTATAGCCAGCCACTTTGCTGAAATTGCCTATAAGCTCTAGGCATTTTCTGGTTGAGCCTATTGGGTTTTCTAGGTATAGAATCATGTCATCAGCAAATAGAGACAACATGACTTCCTCTTCTCCTATACGAATTCCTTTGATTTCCTTGTCTTGCCTGAAAGCTCTGGCAAGGGTTTCAAGGAGTATATTGAACAAGAGTGGTGAAAGTGGGGGTCCTTGTCTGGTTCCTGAATTCAGTGGAAATGCTTTCAGTCTTTCTCCATTGAGCATAATGTTGGCTATGAGTCTGTCATAAATGGATCTGACATAGTTAAAATATCTTCCCTTGATCTCTATCTTCTCCAGAGTTTTGAGCATAAAGTGGTGTTGAACTTTATCAAATGCTTTCTCTGCATAAATTGAGATGATTATATGATTTTTATTTTTAATTCTGTTTATGTGGTTAATTACATTTATTGATTTGCGTATTTTAAACCGGCCTTGTTTTCCCGGAATGAAGCCCACTTGATCATGATGTATTATCTTTTTAATGTACTTTTGGATCTGATTAGCTAGAATTTTATGAAGGATTTTTGCATTTATGTTCATCAGGGAAATTGGTCTATAATTTTCTTTTCTTGACGTGTCTTTGTTGGATTTTGGAATCAGTATAATATTTGCTTCATTAAAGGTGTTCGGGAATGTTCCTACTCTATCAATTTCATGGAAGAGCTTTTAGAGGATTGGTGTTAACACTTCTGTGGAAGTTTGGTAGAATTCTGCCATCTATCCATCCAGTCCTGGGCTTTTCTTTTTTGAAGATCTTTGATTGCTGCTTCAATTTCACTACCTGAGATAGGGTGGTTTAGATTTTCAATGTCCTCCTGTGTTAATGTGGGAATGTCGTACGTGTCCAGTATCTGTCCATCTCCTCCAGATTAGCAAACTTGGCAGAGTATAAATTTTCAAAATAGGTTCTGATAATCTTCTGGATTTTGGTTGAGTCTATGGTGATATCTCCATTTTCATCTTTGATTTTTGTTGATTTGCTTCACTTCGTTCTTCCTTTTGGTGAGGTTGGCAAGAGGTCTGTTGATCTTATTTATTTTTTCGAAGAACCAACTGTCTGTTTCGTTGATAATTTGTATTGTTTTTTGTTCTCCATTTCATTGATTTCAGCTTTGATTTTAGTTATTTCCTGTCTTCTATTAGCTTTGGGATTGGATATTTCTTTTTTTTTTCTTTTTCTTTTCTTTTTTTTTGGGGGGGGGCAGGCGTTTGAGTTTACCATAAGGCTATTTATTTGAGTTCTTTCTAGATTTTTTGATGTATGGACTCAGTGCTATAAATTTACCTCTTCAGAATGCCTTCATACTATCTCAGAGATTTTGGTATGTTGTTTCCTCATTCTCATTCATTTCCAAGAATTTCTTGATTTCTACTCTCATTGGAAATTATACAATTTCCAAGTATTTGAACAATTTATGTTGTGTTTCTTGTTGTTAATTGCTAAGATCATAGCATTGTAGTCTGACAGGATACATGGGACTCTATCAACTTTTTTTTGTATTTGTGAAGATTACCTAGGTGAACTAGGATGTGGAAAATGGCCATTCTATCCAAAGGCTTTTACAGATTTAATGAAATCCCCATCAAGATACAATGTCATTCTTCATGGATATAGAAAAAGCAATTCTCAAATTTGTATGGAATAATGGAAGACCCAGATTAGCCAAAACATTACTCAGCAAGAAGGAGAGAGCAGGGGGTATCTCAATCCCTGACCTGAAATTATACTACAAGGCCACAGTAACAAAAACAACATGGTATTGATATCAAAACAGAACTGAAGACCAATGGAATAGAATAGAAGATTCTGATATGATCCCCCATATCATATAGTGTGGAAGAAAGACAGCCTGTTCAACAAATGGTGTTGGGCAAATTGGACAGCCATGTGTAGATAACTGAAGTTGGATCCATACCTTTCCCCCTACACAAAAATTAAATCAAAATGGTTCAAAGATCTGGATATTAAGCCAGCAACTTTAAATTTACTTGAAAAGGAAGTAGGATCAACGTTACATGACATAGGGGTAGGCACAGCCTTTCTTAAAAAAACTCCCATGGTGCAAGCAGTAAAGTCAAGAATAAATGAATGGGATGGAATTAAACTAAAAAACTTTTGCACAGCTAAAGAA
>PVKS010036761.1:0-19098 GCA_004027875.1 Aplodontia rufa
TTTAAGGCATCCCATTCACTGATTTTTGACTTTACTTCCTTCACTTTAGGAGACATGTTGAGAAAGTCTTTGCCTACTCCCAAATGCTGAAGTGTTGGACCTACTTTGTCTTCTATCATTTGTAGGGTAGCTGGTTTAATTCTTAGCTCCTTGATCCATTTTGATTTGATTCTCGTGCAAGGAGAAAGATATGAGTCTAATTTCAACTTTCTGCAAGTGGCTGACCAGTTTGTCTGGCACCATTTGTTGAAGAGGCTGTCACTTCTCCATGTAATATTTTGTCCCCCTTTGTAAAAAATCAGATGTTTAAAGATTTGAGGGTTTGTTTCGGGGTCTTCTATTCTATTCCATTGGTCTTCTTTCCTATCTTGATACCAGTACCATGCTGTCTTTGTTACTATGTCTCTATAGCATAGTTTTAAATCTGGTATGGCAAAACCACCTGTTTCATCTTTCTTGTTTAGTAGTGTTTTGGCAATTCTTGGTTTCTTATTGTTCCAAATGAATTTGAGATTTGATTTAATGCTTCAGACTTTTAAAACTGTGTTTTAAGGTAACTCAAACAAGTCAGTCGCAGGAAAACAGGGTATCTGTGTTCCTTTCCCTTGTCCTACTGCAGGAGTTCTTAGAATTTTGTGGTGTCAACAGACACATGCTAAGGTGTGCAAAAGCGTTATGAAGATTTTTTGCATCCTTTATTTTGAAGAGAAAGTGTTCATAGCTTTCATCAGTCCTCAAAAAGATTTTGACAAATAGCATCAAAACCAGAAAACAGTGAGATCTATTATGCTTCCAATGATTATAAGTCATGGTAATTAACCCGTTATCTGTCTTATTCATGAGAAATAGAATTACTAATATCAAACTATGTGAAGGAAATGTTTCAGGAAAATGGAAATAAAAACAAAATTGTCCATACTTTTGAAAAGCTACTCTCAGGCTCTCAAGTTCTCAGATGATAGAGGAACCCCAAAGTGCTTCTGTTTGTGTTAGCTCTATTTATTAATATTTACCATGTTAGGATTTGAGACAGAATTTTTTTGAACCAGGAAAGTTTTGAAGTTAGCATATACAGCACACATTCCACTGGCCCTCAGAGTGACAGCTGCCACCAATCATGTATCCTCTGGGAAGCAATTCCACAGCATCGTGAGGAAATGAGGGCAAAAATGCCATTATGGTGTGTCTTACTATAAAAATGATTTCCATTTTACATAACCCTGAAGGACCTAAGGTCCTTCTTGTATTCATAGGTCACATTTTGAAAACTATTGCTTTAGAGAAACCACTATCTTATGGGGTTTTTGTTGTTGTTGTTGCTTTTTTGGTTTTTTGTACCAAAGATTGAACACAGGGGTACTTATCCACTGAGCCACATTCCCAGTCCTTTTTAAATTTTATTTTGAGCAGGGGTCTCATTAAGTTGCTTAGGGCCTCACTAAATTGTTGAGACTGACTTTGAACTTATGATCCTTCTGCCTCAGCCTCCCAAGCTCCTAGGATTATGGGCATGCATCAGTGCACCCAGCGAAACCACTTCTCTTATAATTGGTGCTGTTTTCCCATTTATTTTTGTCATTTGCAAAGATGAGATTCAAGTATGAGACTCATCTCTGGGTCAACTTTGTGACAGTTTTTATCAGCCATGCTGCCCTCATTTTAATTCCATCCTTTTTATCCTCTTTCCTTCCCTTTCATTATGTTTATTTCATCGTATTCTATTGTGTGAATATTTATAGATCCTTTTAAACCCTTTTTAGAATAACATAGAATCTTGTATTTAAAGAAACAACAATAACAGAAAAGTACTGGATCACTAGAGACGGCTGAGACGGAGATGTTGACGTCTTAAAGCTGTTTTGAAATTATTAAGTGCAGTGTCATCATACCATTGGAAAATCATCTGCAATGTATAGCAAGTTAAAAACTTACATAAGGGGCTGGAGAGGTGGCTCAGCAGTTACAGCGCTCGCCTGGCATATGCAAGGACACAAGTTCGAAACCCTGCACCACGTAGGAAACAAAATATCGGAGCAAGGATATCCACATGAAAAACTAAATAAAATTGATTCTCTTTCTCTCTCTCTCACTGTCCCCTCTTTAAAAAAATCTTGTATAAGACAAAAAATCAATAGATTTCCTATACACTGAAAATAATAGGGCAGAAGAAGAAATGATTCTAAATCTAGCGGGAGTTTTCTGTTTTAGTCAAAGTCTGCCTTCTCACAGAGAAGAAAGGTGAAGTAACTATGTTTTCGCTTCATTTTCCTCAACTATGAAATATGGATTTTAAAAAGGGTTCTTTAGACCTTGATGTAGAAGTTACCTTGGTAGAAATACACAGATTTTATCATGCTTTTTGGCTGTGATAAGCATTTTAATAATTCTCCAACACAATGAGCCATTTATCTTATGTGAGTGAATGTATAATGGCTAGCGTCAGAGAAGTGGAGGTCTTGAAGGAAAGTGGGAGAAAAGGAAGGAACCGGTATCTGCGTCTGTGTCTTGTCCATCAGTGACAACATATACCCCACCTTTCATGTGCGGCCGGTAGCTTTCACTCCCTGCCAGTAGCCCATTGTTAAAGATAAATGTTTGAAAACAGGAGATTTGTCCCATGAAACTATAAATCTGTGTTTGTGGTATTGTCTAATCTCTGTTGTGGGAATGGATCTGACATCACCATCTGAAAATTATGACTTCTTTCAACCTAAGACCAGGATGCAGATGACAATGAAGAAAAATTTCCTCTTCATATTCGGGCAAATGTCACAAGTGTGTATAATTCTGTTACCCATGTTGAGAGGCAAATGGACTTAGGGTTTGCTATCCCTTAATTAGAATTATCTTTCGGGAGATGTCATGGTTTAGTGTTCACCAAAGCAATTGAACTGAGCCCTTCCTTCCCCTCCAGCTAATCCTGGGTTGGAGAACGCAAATGTCAACACTGTAATATTACAAGTCATGGAAAAAAACCAGAAAAGAGGATTTTCATCCAAGGGTTCAAATCAAGTCCATATTTCCAGGTCTCCAATTACTTCCCCATGTTCTTTCATCAAACATTTCCAGTGTACATCACACCTTGCTGTAAATAGTTTTTAAATTCCACTTGTCAGAATGACATGATACAAAAATTGTGCTTTATGGTAGGAAAACAACCTGCCACCCTGACAACACCCTCAAAGGAAACAGTATTGTTTTAGTGCTTTAGTTACTGTTCCTCTTTTTTTTTTTAAAGTTTTAACATATGTTGGAAACAGTGACATCATGTCCTAACCTTCCTCTCAAAGTGCATGCAACACCTTTCAGGAAAGATGCTTGGAGCAATATTGCACATGTGCTAACCTTCCTCTCTCAAAGAGCATGCAACATCTTTCAGGAAAGGTACTTGGAGCAAATATTACACATGCAACCTACCCCTTCCCTGAATATGGTTAACCAGGTCCTCAAATCCACAAAGAAGCTGATGCAAAGAAGGTCACTCCATGATCTGACACTCCATGATCTGATGGTGCAACTGGGAATAGAAGCTATAATCCCCATCCTTTTATAGTGTCCCAGCTAGAAAATTCTTGAACTGTTTTCTTCAGGAAAGGAACCGGTTTCTTGAAGACCAATAATTTCACTGAGGAGAGCACAAGTCAGATCTTCCTCAGCTCTAAGAGTGTCCCCCTTTAAGATAACTTTGGTTCTTAGCTTAGGTACAAAGACAATTCCATTCCATGGGTGATGAAAATATGGAAGTGATATTCATATTTCAAAAGAGTATGAAAGACCGAAAGAGAAGTGCCACTTTTTCTAGAAAACAACAAACATACTTCTTGTCATACAAAACAAATCAAAACAAGCAAACTGTACAACAAAAAACAAACATGTACCTCTGCAAACATCAAGGGAAAGTCTATTTACCTTTTACTTTGAGGCTTTGATCTGTTTTTGTTGCTGTTCTTTGAATTCAGAATTTGGGACAATTATTGTGATTGGAGCTATTAAGCCTGAATATTTTGAACTTATTCACACCACAGAATCAGAAAGCTTCGGTATAGCCCCACTATGCCCATCAATCCTTCATCTGGGGAAAAAATTCCATTAAGAGAGCAAAAAATTATTTTCCATATGTATTTTCAGCTAAAATAGGTTCTCAATGAATATTTGTTGACTATAATAAGAAAAAAATCTGTCAAAATGAAGCCTATGAAGGATGACCATTTCCCATGCTCATTTTATGAAAAAAGAGAGCACTATTATAAGAAGGGTGTTAGCGTTCATGGAATGTGAAAGAATTATTTGATAACATCTGTTGCAAAAGTACTTTGAGATACATCATTTCTCACGCAGATATGGGTGCCATGATTGAAATTAATGTGTCATTGAACTTGATTCTGCTTTCCCATCCCACATAATTATTCCCTGTTGGCATGACACTAATTAGCCAAAGCAATGAAGCTACTATGACCACTTAATTTTTATTTTTCAGAAAGGCAAGAACCAAAGGAGGAGTCAGAAAATTTTTTATATACCCTTATAAATATATGCAACAAGAGAATCAGATTTTACAGTTACTTTTTTACTTTTATCTATAAAGCTTCCTTTAAACTAATCCTCTTAAATAAGGTTTAAAAATCTTTATGTTAACCATTATAGTCATGTAGAGATAAGCAAACATTTGTCAACCAGTAGTCTGGAGTTCAGTGTACAATGACATATAAACTTGTATTAAGGAGTGATAAACACAATTTAATTACCAGGACAATGGAAAAGGGTTGGAAAGAGGGGGAAAAATCAAAGTAATATTAAAGTTAGTAACCTTTCACCTGACTTACATTGGTCAGAATCCAATATTGACCAGAGGGACTGGAGCTCATTCTGATGATGTGATGGTAAAAAGTTGTGAGTTCAATATGTCTGGTGGTCTTGGCAGTATTCCCAGAGAACTCAAGTTCCCAGCACATAACTAAAGGACCTCAACTTTAGTCCAAATGACAGTCTTTGTTCTGTCAAAAAAGACTTAGGGTGGAAATGGACCATGGGGATACATTTTTTCCTTCCTACTGACAGACTTCATCTCTGAATGAGTGGATGGGACTCTGGTGGTCACCTTTAGAGAAGTGGTGGCCAGGACCCTATTCTCACTCTGACCCTAAGTTGCGGAGGACTCTGGTTTGAAGGATTCCTTCTCAAGGCCTAATTCTATCTTTGGGGAACATAAAGAAACATAAAATTTATCACTTGGAAAGATAGAATGATTTCATGTGCAGCCTTCATATCAGAGTCCACAAGGAGGAGTGATGAATAAGCTGAGAAATTTTATTCAGCAGAACTATTCCCTGGAGTATGGGGAAGAGTGAGCCATGGTCATCTTTATTAGAAATTATGCACCTGAAGGCTCCCAGACAGAGTGAGAGAGCATGCACAGCCTGACTCTAAAACACTTTTAGAAATCTTTAGAATGCATTAGTGCATTAATACACAGGGGTTTAGCTCTGATTGCCTGATATGGAAATCCCAGCTGCTCATCTTTAAAAAGCTAACACTTTCCATTATAAAGTGCTCCCCTCCCCTGCCCCCACTGGCTTTCCTCTTTCTTTTAATTCATGGTATTCATCTATAAAGTCCTTATATGGTCCCAATGGCTTCTAAAATTACTAAAGTAAGAAACTCTTCCCTGCCATTGTAAGTGGCTAGGGTGAATGATTCTTGTTCATGAATCAAGCTCAAAAATATATGGAAAAAATGCAAACTAGGTTATAGTGAAGTGATTCTGGTCTCTATAATTGTACCATTCCACTGGTGTTCCAACCCAAACAGATGATCTAAAATAGAATGGTGCAGAGCTCAGAAGTTCCTTAGAGGGGTTCAATCTTAGTGTGAAAAGGATGCAAGCAATCAGAAAACAAAATACAAAATTAATTCTATAATAGGAGAAAGTGCCCCTAGACAATTATCACAGAGGAAAATTTCACATGCTGCTCAAGAAGGTGCAAGATGGAAATTTAGTCATCTCTTCCTCTCTAACTTGTCTTATTTGACCTTTTGGTAAAATCTGACATGATTTTTTAACCCTCTCTCTCTCTTAGAATGTTCTCTTCCTCTGACTTTTATACATGCTACAACCTTCTATCCAGACTTCTACATGGAGATGCTTCTATCTAGAAAAGTCTGATAAGTTTCAAAGTCCTGGATCCTCTTTCCTTCCCATTAGAAGAATCTCCCAGGCACTTCCTTTGGCTTTACATCCCATCCATGCAATGATAACTTCTCATTTGATCAAGAATCTGCCAGAGATAACTGGCAGAAATCAAAATTAAAGCAAAAGAATATTGTTTTTTAAAGAAATGTATGGTCCCTGATTCACACAACTGAAAAATCTAGGCATAGGTTCGCTCAGTGTATCCATTCTCTTAATTTTTTTTTAATTTGAGAACCTACTATGAGACAAAAACAAATACAAAGACTGGAGTTAGAGAAGTAAACTAATTAGACAATAATCTTTGCCATGTAGCTTATAACAAATAAGTATACAAATGCATCTTTGAAAAGCACATAAATAAGTATTCTGTATGTTAGTTTCTGGTAAGTTCTAAGGAGAAAATTAGGGTATAGAAAGGAGGTAGGGAAGCCTGGGATAAATTGGTGTTGCTCTTTTGAATAGTCAGGCACATATCTCACTGAGAAAGTGAAATTTGAGACAAGATACAAGGTACTGAAGGAGTGAGCCATGTAGACAACCACAGAAAGAGTGATCTAGGCAGAAGAAAGAGCAAGCACAAATCCCTAGGGTAGGGTAAGTCTAGACAGTGTGAGAATTGCAAGAAATCAACAGTTAACTGCAGAAGTTACTAGGGAAGTGAGTGTTGGATGGAAACAGCAAGGTAGCCGGTGGGCAACCCATGGAGAGCCTTGATCCTTAGTCTGAATGAAATTGGAACTGTTGCTGTGTTTTGAGAAGAGCATCATCATCTAATATATATTTTGATGAGATTATTCTGGTGGCTAGAATAAGGGAAGAAAAGTTGGAAAGTTGGAATCAGGAAGACTAGTTGATGAATGTATCACCTCAAAACTCAGAGACTTACAAACTTTAAGCATTAATTATCACTCAGACATCTTCAGTTAATCTGGATATCTTCTTTTCCTGGCCTCACCTGAGCCCACTCATGCATTTGTTTTTGGCTATAGGGTAACTCTGTTCATCTTAGCCCTCCCTCATTTTGGAAGACTGGCTGACTATAAACCTGACTAGAAGGGTCATCAGTTGGGATGACTGGAATCTCTTCATTCCCATCAGGCTGGCCCCAACTCATTCATGCAAATGTTTCTGCCTCCATTAATCAAAAGGATGGAGATGCTATTAAACTGAACAGGGAAGGTAGCAGGAAGAAAATAACTTTTCCTTTTTGTCTTATAGACAGTGTTTGCTCTGCAAGCTCTGATTTCCTCATAGATAGGTTTTCTGCACATCAGGAAAAAAAATGGTCACCTGAAGCTTTAGGTACATGTATTTTCCTGGATTAGTAGTTGAGTGGAAAATGAAACTCTTTTCTCCCATAGTTTTATTAGAAGTTCTGGGATAACTTTTATTGGGTCAGTTCAGTCCTGTGCCTGTTCATGAACCAGTGCTAAGGCTCTGATTGGCCAGTTGTAGATCATGTGTTCAGCCTCAAAACTTGTAAATTCAGTAAGTCAATGTGAGTAATATGGGTTGAGAGTGGAGCAGTAGTGATTCCTTAAAGAAATGGGTATTGTTACCAGAAGTTGGAATAATGAATGATAGGTGGGCCAAATTATGATGCATACACCACAAATCTAAAGTCTTTATCACTTATTAAGATCTCCGCATGTCATGTATCTTGAAGATAATGTCACCTGGGCATCCCATAGACACTTCCAGCCTAACACATTAACTACTCTCACCTTCTTTCTTCTTCCCTGACCAGCACTAGATATCCTCTTACACGGATGGGTTATCATCCCTATTTGCCCAAGCAAAAGAACTTGAAAGGCATTCATTTCTACTATCCCCACTATTCAAGTGTCATGAAGTCCTAGGACTCTGAATGCCTATTAGTCTGGACTAGTATCAGTAGGATTATTCCTGCAGTACCCTGACTGATTTCTTTGTCCTTATTCTTACCACTACTTATCCATCCTTCTACTTCATTTTCCATATCACAGACAGTGATATTTCTACAACAAAAATACAATGGCATAATTTCTTTGACTAACATTCTCTTGCAGGTAAAACCATACAATTTGAAAGGTCCCTACTAAACTCTCCAGTTTCCTATTTTATTACTTGCCCATCCTTGGCCTGTGTTTTCAGTTCACTAAATTCATTTCTCTGAGTTTATCATTTCACTCTCACCACGGACTGTTGTATCTTTTATTTTTTCTCCATGGAAAATATGCATTTCTTCCTCTAGGAAATACCTTGGACCCTCTTGTTCGCTAGTCTGGAATGGCATTTTTCTTCTAAACCTCTCCTATCAACACTGCTTACACTGCACATGCTCATCTGTTCCTTAGATCTCAAATTCCATGAGAGTAATGACTGTGTTTCTATTGGTTGCTATTCTCAAACAGAAATTGATTTATCCTAGTCAGTCAACACTTCATATGGATCCATGAGTTTAAATACTCCAAATTTAAGCCTTTTTCTTTCTTTTTTTTTTAAGAGAGAAGGACAGTGAGAGAGAGAAAGACAGAATCAATTTTATTAATTTTTCATGTGGCTTTTGTTGCTCTGATACATCACTGTGTATGTGGTGCTGGGGTTCGAACTTATATACTTGCACAAGCCAGGAAAGTGCCATAACTGCTGAGCCACCACTCCAGCCCCAAAGTCAAGCCTTCATGTAGTAAAAAGTTTCATCAGACCAGGTGTAGACTTTAGGAAAGTTTATTTATTTATTTCAGTCTTACGGAGTTAATTGTTGGGAAAAAATGAGGAGGAATTATCACAAAGACTAATCTGAAACTCTGAAGAAATGAAAGAGAAAATGTGAAAAGATAGTTTGGACCAATTTTTCAAAACATCAAGATGGGCAAATTACCATTTTATTGGTTAAGGTTCAGCTGAGGCAGCAGAGATGCAAGTGTTGTAGAACACTTATTATAGTAATTGTGGGAGGAACTTGGAAATGAAGGTCTGAAAGGTGGAGTGAAAGACTAGCAGCTAAAAGATTCCACACACTGCAAGCTCGTGGTGAGATCTCTGGGCAGTTCTTTTCCTGGGTTCACTATGAAGCATCTGGTGGTGGTCTGTGACCACTGTTGGACAGAAGGACCCAGAGTGGGGAAGCTCTGAAAATAGAGCAGATGATAGGAGAAACTGGCCCTAATGAACATTTTAAAATCTGATCTTGAATATCCTGACAGCAAAGATTTCTGCTTTCTGGATCCCAGTGAATTTTCTCCTTTAGGAAATTATTTATAATCTGGACCCATACTGGAAGGAGATTCTGCGAAATGTACTTCCTAGCTTAACAAGTTTGACCAACATCAATCAGCCACTGAATGCTAGAGGTTTTCTGCAGATGCAGGAGAATTATGTGGCTTTACTTCCCACTCAATCTGAATCTGAAAAAGAAAAAGTAGAAAATTTTGACACTCATCTGCCCTTTAGAGCAGGGTGGCCCTGACTCAGAGTTCTTCATCCTGAGAAATTGCAGTGCAAAAGACTGGCTAGAAATGCCAGGAGGCCTGAGTTTAAATGGAACATCAAATAGATTCATGGCATATGGGGGAAAGAATTAAAGGTAGTCATAATCATAATGGTTTAGAAATAGCTACTATTATGAAACAAAGTACAAAAATGTTTAGATTGAGTTTCTGTAATAGCTATAGAAATAAACACATACACACACACACACAACACGCACACATGCACACAAACAGAAATTTTGTATTTATTTGTGATTTGGGAATACAAATTAACCATCATCTGGAAGGTGTCAGAAGAGTCAGTAAATTCAGTATCTGTTATACATCAAAATATTCTTTCTGTAACCATGATCCCTTCTTCAGTGATATAGTCTTTTAAATTATAAAATAATTTACCAGACATGCCAAGATGAAGCATTTGCATATGAATGCTGTCCCCAAAGTCCTGACCTTCTCTACCTTCTCGGGAGGATCTCAAGTTCAAAGCCAGCTTCAGCATCATAGTGAAGCCTTAAGCAACTTAGTGGGACCCTGTTTCAAAAAAAAAAAAAGAAGAAAGAAAAAGAAGAAAGAAAGAAAGAAAGAAAGAAAGAAAAAGAAAGGACCAGGTATGTAGTTCAGTGGTAAAGCACCCCAGGTTAAATATTCAGTATCCAAAATATCATGATTCCTGACCGTTTCAAATTATTTGTTAAACAATATTTGATACCCAGTATAATAGAATTTGGTTGCCTTAGGTAAGTACCTGACATTAACCTAAAGAAAATTTATGATTGAAGTAATTATAAAAAGTGATGAAGACCATCATTCTTGGAAATTAGCTTTTCTTGGGAAACCAAATGCCATCTTTGATCAAATTTTAGTGCCAGAAAATGATTTAAGGAGAGGAAAGATAAAGAACATAATGTTGTAAACATATCAGTGCATATGAGAAGGGAAGAATAAATTCAGATTTCAGAGTTGTAATTAGCATAGATATTATTTTTAAAGAGGCCATCATCACAACCTTTTGTACAAAGGGAAAAAAGTCGATGTGTCAAGCAGTCATAAAACAAAGTGAAATTTACCACATATATGCATAGGCATCTGAAGCAGACAAAATAGATTAACTGCGTGACAATATTCCATTGAAATTCATTAACATTTTGTGTTCTAAAATGAAGGAAAGAAGTAGTTCACTATTTAGAAGTTCTATCTAGAGGATTCGATTAAATATCATTGATATTATTTGAGGAGCTAATCATAACACCTTTTAACTTCAGAGCCCAGGAAAAACAGACCCCGCCATTAATAGGATGCTGAACGTTTATCCAGCAGAGGGCGCTGGTGCGCACTCAGCTCTGAACTGGGAATTGCAGGCAGTCACTACTCTGGGTAGAAGAACCTGTGTGAACCAAAGTGTGCAGAAAAATGCAAAGTACAGCATAGCCAGAATTCACTGTAATCAACTTCAGAGGTTATGGCTAATGGGTAATAAGGCATTTCAAATCTTCAGGGTTCATTGCGATGTTGGTAGAGGCTAAGAAAAGGGGAAAATCAACTTTTAAAATACAAATTACAAAATCAGCTGACTTCAGCATAGTACGTCTTTTTACTTTTCTCTATTTTTTTCACCTTTTAATTTTATTTCTACGTTTTCCACTTAACACAATTAGAAAACATGGTGTTAGAATTTTTGCAATAATAAAAATAGTAGTAACTACTTGAGTGCTTATAATTTTGTCAGATACTTAAGGCTTTGTGTGTACTGCATAAAGTCCTTTGTCTTCTCAACAACTCTTATTTCTTCTTTTATAAGTGAAGAAAATAGGATTAAAAAGCTTTTGTGTATCTAGCTTTACAAAGAGGATTAGTTTTTTTTGTTTTTTTTTTGTGGGGTTTTTTTGTTGTTGTTTTTGAGTGATATTGATTTTTTTAATATTTTTAATGGAAAATTGAATCTAGGGATGCTTTATGGAGACATCCCCAATCTCTTTTAAGTTTTTATTTTGACACAGGGTCTTACAAAGTAGCTTAGGGCCTTACTGAATTGCTAAGGCTGGTCTTGAACTTGTGATCCTCCTACCATGCCTCCTGAGCCACTGGGATTACAGATGTGTTGACAGAGAGAATTCTTGCCTCCCCACATTCTCACAAATTCACATTTTATTATGTACCTTTTGAAATGTTTATTGTTATTGATTTGTTCATTGTTAATGATTAGTATCATTTCTTTAAATAACTTCTTACCATTTGAATTTCTCATGCACCATTCTAGAATAATTGATTTTGATGTGATAAAGTGCAGTTTTTACCTTAAGATTTCTCTTTTGAGGTCTTATTCAAGAATTCTTTAATCTTGGCATTTTTAATGTTTTCTGTTATCCTGTTTTTTTATCTTTCACATGAACGCATGAAACCCACCTTTTATATGTGGTGTGAAGCAGGGATTGAGCTGTATTTTCTCACACAGGGGAAATAGTGTTCTCAGCATCCTCTTTTCCCAGTTGTTTTAGAGTGATAAAGCATTAATCAAATTCATATACATATAAGTTATATGTATATTAACTTGATTATATATACGTATGTATGTATGTTTATATGTATAGTCACTTGCTAAACTTTCAATGATGTTCTTTTGGTCTAGTGTTCTGTTTTACATTGGTTTCATATATTGTCACTACTACATCTTTATTATATTGTACATTTTGTCAGGTGTATTAGGGCCTTATTAAATTGCTGAGGTAATTTGCAAACAGTGAAATTCACCCTTTTTCAGGCAGAAGTCTATGAATTTTGGCAAACACACACTGTCAACATAATCTCCCCCGTAATGAATATATAGGTCCAATTCCATCACCCTCACCAGACTGCCTCACCTTCTTTGTATTCGTCACTTGGCTCTAACCCAGCCTCTGGCACCCACTGATCTGTTTGTGTCCCTCTGGTTTATCTTTTCCCTAACATCATGTACAAGGAGCCCTGCAGCCTGTTGAGTGGGGGAAAACCTTCTTTTGCCTATTATACTTCATTCGAGACAATCCAAATAAGAGAGTACTTTTGTGTTGTTGAGCAATAACCCATCCTTCAGATGAATCCGCGTGTTTGCTTTCACCAAAGACATTTGTGCTATTTTTCAATTTGAGTGTCTATAAATAAAGTTATTACAAGTACTGACATATCAGGTTTTAAATGAATGTAAATTTTTATTTAACTGTGTAAACACAAAGTAGTGACATGTTCTGGATTATATTTATATGTTTTTAAGAAGCTACCAAAGTGATGATAATGCTGTGCCTTCTTATTGGCAATACATGAGATTTCTGGTGTTCCGCACCGTCTTCAACAACTGATAGTGCCCTTTCTTTTCTTTTTCTTTTTTTTTCTTCCTATCATTTCAGTGGGTGTGTACTGGTACCTAATTGTGATTTTAATTTGCTTTTCCATTCTGACTTATGAAATTAAGCATCTTTTTGTGTGTTTTCTTAACATCCTTATAACTTGTGTAAAGTGTCTTTTAAAACTGGCCATATTTTTTCTCAGGTTGCTTATTTACTAAGGTTTAAGATGTCTTTATGTAGTCTGAATATAGGCCCTTTTATTCAGATATGTTTTGCAAGTATTTTCTTTGTGGCTTGACTTTTTGTTTTCCTAATAGTATCTTTAGAAGAGTAGGGATTTTTAATTTTGGAGAGGTCCACTATATTAATTTTGCTTTTTGCAGATATTGGTTTTTGGACAGTTGTCTTAGAAATATTTGCCTAATTCAAAGTCACAAATATGTTTAGCATATGTTTTCTTCCATGTTATGGTTTTAGGTTTTACAGTGAGGGCAGCAATCTATTTTAATTCACTCTTTATATACGTTGTAAGTTATGGGTCAAGGTCCAATTTTTGCATAGATATCCAGTTCTCCCTGTGCCATTTATTGCAAAAACTACATTAGTACTTTTACTGGAAATAATTGACCATACATGAGGGTCTTTTCTGGACTCTATTCTGTTCCATTGTTCTGTATGGCTCTTCTTCTGCCAATACCACACTTCCTTGTTTATTTTAGCATTGTAGTAAGCCTTCAACTCAGAGATGGTGTCTTCTCTTCCTTGTTCTTGCTATGAATGCTTTCCAGCATTCTAGTTCCTTTGCCTATCCATGTGTATTTCAGAACAAGCCCATCTCAGCCCATTTTCTTCTGCTATAAACGGAACACCACAGACTGGGTAATTTATAGAAGTTTATTTGGGTGATGATTCTGGAGGCTAGGAAGTCTAAGGGCATGGTGCTGGCCTCTGTTGCTGTGTCACACTGCATCACAGAAGGCAAGGCAGCATGTGCAGGACAGAGAGAAGGCAGGGCCGATTCCATCCCCTCTACCAAGAATACAATCCTGAAATAACTTACCCCTACAACCTCAGCATTCACCCATTCATGAGCACAGAGCCGTCCTGACCCCCTCACCTTCTCCTGTTGTGACAACGGTGATTCATTGTCAACCTGAGTTTAATGGGACATTCAAACATTTATAGTATTTTGATTTCTAAAATTTCTGGGACTTTTATAAGATTATAAAGAATACATAGATCAAAATAGAACAAATTAGTGTCTTTTGCTGTGTAGATGGAAAGGGTCCACAGGGACTTAGTCCTTTCCCATGAGCAGAGCCATGACCCTTCTCAAGCCAGGACTGCCGGAAGGAAATTTTTTGCTTTATTGTAATTTTTCTTGAGTGTCCCCTTGAAAGCTATGAAGAAACACCTACAAATGCTTGCACATTCCCCTTGTGTCTGCAGCTTCATACACACTTGTCAAGGATTTTAAACCTTCATACTTGCCCATACTGGGACTTTAGTTGTTAACAATTTTTGCTAAACACCTCCTCCCCATTTCTATGGAGGTATTGTCTTTCTCTCATGCCCAGACATGAAACTGAAGCACCTGTCTTTCTTTAGATTAGGGGAGAAAGGGTCACTCTGGAACCTCAGTTCACTAAGAGGTTGAAGGACAAAAATGACTTTGAACATATCCTGAATTTTCCTCATCAGGGTGGGAGTGATTTTTTTTTCATTTTTCTATATCCTGGATGGGATCCACAAGCTATTATTATACTTTCCATTTGTCTGACTGCCATCACATATTTCTTGATACTCAGCGTATATATTGCCCTTTTCTTCTACTCACATTTCTCTTTGATTTAAATATATCCGCCTTTTAAAAATATATTACAAAACCCACTTTCCAAGTATTAGAGAACATCTGGGTTTTATTTTGATGGGAAAGCATCTTAATTTCTTGTAATAATTGTCATACTGTGATCCATTGGTGGCATTGTCCTTTCTTTTGTTCCTTGTTTCCTGTTTCTGGTGAACAAATTGTATTTTATCTTCTGGTTTATAAGTCATGCACTATTAATTTTACTATTGGTTGTTCCTAATTTAATGTTTTCAGGTTTTGATCAATTGTTAAATCTTCTCATGATACATATCTTCCACTCCAAAAAATCATCTCAATTTTCCTGTCAACTCTCCCCTGCATCAACTGTGTAGATACTGTCTTTCCAATTTTTTTCTGTTATATGGATTCTTTCTTGCACTTCTAGATTGTGTGTGTGTGTGTGTGTGTGTGTGTGTGTGTGTGTGTTAATTTCTTACTCTTAGTTTTCATATGTGTCATGGTTATCTCCTGGGTTTATTTCTCTTCTCAATAAAGAGTACCCCACAAAGGTTTCCAAAGTGGATTTTTCATGACAGCATTCTTGGGAATATTCTTCTGTTGATTTCATATATAAAAGATAATGCCTAACCACAAAATTGTAGATTAGACATCATTTCCCTTTAACACTGGACATTTTGCCTCATTCTTTACTGAACTTTTTCAGTTCATTCCAAGTCGCTTTTGACAAGGCAATTTAAAGCTTGCTCTCCTTTGCATGAGCTGCTTTTATTCTTTTAGATTTCATTTTTCCCAGAGTGGGGATTGAATCCAGGGCATGTAAACATTATCATATTCCCAGCCATTTTTATTTTTTATTTTGAGAGACAGGGTCTTGCTAAGTTGCTGAGGCTGGCTTTGAACTTAGTAATCTTCTGGCCTCATCCTCCCGAGCTGCTGGGATTACAGGTATGTGCCACTGTGTCTGGCTGATTTTACTGTTTTGAAACTATTTAGAATGTTCTCTTTATCTCAAATTTTATTATCCTGTGTCAAATTATGCCCCTACTGCTAAGACATAGCCCTTATTCTCATGGCAATATTCCAACCGCTAGGCTTTAGCCTTTACTTTTAAGCTGTAACACTTAATGATGTTTCAGCTGAAACACAGGTAGGTTGATCGAAGGCTCATAACACTCATAAACAAAGATGGGAATTGAACTAAAACCTTCTTCACTAGCATCACACAGGTAGACTTTCCCATTAGCTCTTTTATCTCCCTGTTTTTATTTTCTACTGATTTTTTAAAGTTTTGCTCTACACTTGTGAAAATAAGTGTAGCACTTGTGACTCAGAAAATGTCAATGAAGATGTTTCATCTCTTTATTTGCTGTTTCTGCTTCTCCTTAATGTTGTTGCTCAAGTCCCAGAAACACTGGCCATGCCAAACTTCAACTTCTATCTCTTCAGCTAATGAGAATATTTCCACCTTCTTGGGTGCTACTCCCCTGCCCCACAAAGTGGAAATCACCTTCAAAGAATTGGAAAGGTTAGAGTGGAGCTTGCCTGTGTGCTTCTCTCTTCCTAAGTATTATCATCTCTCAAGTTCTTCTGAGTTGGTTGCTCTCAAATGCCTTCATGTTTCTTGTCCAACTTTTATAGTGGTTTTCTGCAGGAGGCTTACTTAGTTTAATATAGTACAAGTCATTGCACTATGGCCAAAATTGGTCTACATGACTTTTTTCTTAAGGGAGAGAGAGAGAGGGAGAGAGAAAGAATCAGTTTTATTTAATTTTTCATGTGGCTTTCATTGCTCTGACACTTCATTGTGTACATGGTGCTGGGGTTTGAACCTGCATCCTTGCACATATGAGGCAAACGCTATAACCACTGAACCAAAGCTCCACCTCTACATGACTTTTTGTTTTCTTTTGTTTTGCTTTTTTCATTTTTATTGGTTCTTTTGGATAAACATGACAATAGAATATACAATGAAATAACTATAAAAACATGAAGTATAACTTGTTCTAATTCAGTCCACAGTATTTCTCCTTCATCTGCCTTCCTCTCAACCCTTGTTCTCTAAGAAAACTGGAAATCCATATGTAGTAGAATGAAATCTCTCACCCTGCACAAAACTCAACTCAAAGTGGATCAAAGACCTAGGAATTAGATCAGAAACCCTGCACCTATTAGAAGAGAACGTTGACCCTAAACACTCCAACACGTTGGCTCAGGAACTGACTTCCTTAACAAGACTCCCAAAGCACAAGAAGTAAAATTAAAAATCAACAGATAGGATGGTATCAAATTGAAAAGCTTCTTCACAGCATAGGAAACAATCAAGAGTGTGAAGAGAAAATCTACAGAATTGGAAAAAAATCTTTACCACCTGCTCCTCACATAGGATATTAATATTCAGGATATACAAAAACCTCAAAAAACTTATCACCATGAAAACAACCCAATCAATAAATGGCCAAAAGAACTAAACAGATGTTTCTCAAAAGAAGAAATGTAAATGATCAATAAATATATGAAAAAATGTTCAACACCTGGAGCAATTATAAAAATGCAAATTAAAATTTCACTGAGATTTCACCTCACTCCAGTGAGAATGGCCATTATTAAGAATACAAACAAAAAATATTGACAAGGATGTGGAAGGGTACACTTATACATTGTTAGTGGGACTGCAAATTATTGCATCCACTATGGAAAACAGTATGGGGATTCCTCAAAAAAATAGGAATGGAACCACCATTTGACCCAGCTGTTTCACTGCTTAGTGTATATCCAAATGATCTAAAATCAGCAGACTACAGTGCCACAACCACATCAGTGTTTATAGTAGCACAATTCACAAATAGCTAAGCTATGGAGCCAACCAAGGTGTCCTTCAACAGATTAATGGATAAAGAAAATGTGATATATATATATATATATATACACAATGGAGTATTACTCAGCCATAAGGAAGAATGAGTTTATGGCATTTGCTGGCAAATGAATGGAATGAGGCTATGGTACTAACTGAAATAAGCCAATCTCAAAAAATCAAAGGTTGAATGTTCTCTCTGATGTGTGGAAGCCAATCCAAAAATAAGGAAAAGATCAGAGGAATAGACAAAAGGAAGGAAGATATAGGGAACATTCATAGAATGAATCAGACTTAAATTTCATATGTTCATATATGAACATACCATAGTGAAAGTCATCAGCATGTACATCAACAAGACACTAATTAAAAAAACAATTTTTAGTAAATAAAAGAACATCAGCATAGGTCTGTACGATTTTTAAAATTTTAATTTATACATAGCCACATCGTAGTCTGAAACTCAGACTTGAGCTGGCCCAATTATATTCTCAGCCACTATTCCACCACCTTCCTAGCCACTTTTGTTAGAGCATTTATTAACAGGTGAAAAGTGACTCTGATGTGACTGAATTAAAAGGTACCCATGATGTTATCAAGGCATTGTTTCTCTTCATAGCCTTGTCACTTTTCTCCTGTTAATGTTATCTTAAGTTGGACATTCTCTTAATGGCAGCAAAGATCAACCCCATATAATCACCTTATTTATACTAGTCATTTAACTCAAAATTCTGACCAGGTATAGGATAAAATTCTCATATTCAGTATCCTTATTCCTCTTCCCTCAAATAATTCTTATTTATATCAATGAGTTTTACATTTAGCCAGGACTACTCACTGTTTCTAGAGGAATAGAGTACATTACTGAGTCAGTCTTGATTGCATACCCACCCCTGTGGTGAAGAAGTATTGCCACAAATTTTCCGTCCCCAATAGGATTGCATACTTTGGAAAGGGAAATATTCTTTTTTTTTTATTATTTTTTGAACAACCTTACACGATTTTAACAAAATAATATAAAATGTGTATAAAATGTGTAAATATTCTGGATATTGCAATTATCTCCAGGAGTGCTCCCCCCCAATTACCCTCCCTTATCCCTCCCTTCCCTTTCCCTTTATAATTCTAGAAAAAAGTGTTAGATTGTAAAGCATTACATCTTATCTGGATTTAACTCATGTTACTAGACCAGCTTTCTCACTGTCCAGGGTCTAGTCCCCACCTCCACCTTTGAGTGGAGACAATCGACCCTTAGATCTCTGGGTTAAACTGATTTTACTCATCATGATCTCTTCCATAACCATCCATTTACCCTCAAAGGCTGCAAGGTCATTGTTTCTAATTGCTGTGTAATATTCCATGGTATAAATGTACCACAGTTTTTGGATCCATTCTTCCTGTGAGGGACACCGGGGTTGTTTCCATAGCCT